>CP139509.1:448029521-448315249 GCA_021014915.2 Artemisia tridentata subsp. tridentata | reverse complement strand
ACATTTTCTTTAAAGTTACAAAACTAAAATTTGCAATAACTAGTGTATTTTTTTTTACTTTTGAAAAAAAAAAAAAAAAAAAAAAAAAAAAAAAAAAAAAACCGACTGAAATTGTAAAACACAGAAAGTTGCTTTCTTCAACCTCTCTTCAACCTCAAAATCTGCCACTACACACACTAAAACACACACACGGTATATAAACACACCAAAATACCCACCAAAACCCATTTAAATCGGAAGAAGAAAAAAAAGAAAAGAAAAAAAATATTTAACATTGCGTTAAAGGGTTAACGCAGCTAAATGTTGTAGTTAACGCAGGTTTAACGCGATGCAAGTTAAGATTTAACGCGGTAATGCGTTACCACACCTCCTGCTCTTAGGCTGAGAGGAGTGGAGCTACTTGGCAGGCGATAAGGCCTTGGAACGCCTCCAAGTAGCCAGCTACACCACCCCCACCAGGCAACTTGCCTTTCAAGCGATACATATGGGTCGCCTGCCTTTGTTTATATTACCCACTTATTGTCTGCCACGTGTCCAAGGTTTATATTACTCCACTTATTGTCTGCCACGTGTCGTGAGTCGCCCCACCCTCCTAGGTAGCCCCACTCCCCTTTTTTTTTGAGGCTACCCAACATGCTGACTAGGCACCACGTGTCGCGAGTCGTCCCTTAGTTGGGTAGCCTCACTCCCTTCAGTCTTATTGGGCTAAAAAGATGTGAATGGCCCCCCATTGGATGCAAAAAAAGGTTAAAAAGGATGCGCACTAACTTTATCAATCATATTGTGTAAGACATGCTGATGCGATTATGTCGGCAAGACTCGTATATTGGTCCAACACTCCAATAACTAGTCTCCGTCAATTATATAACTGGTATTAATAGGATGGTAAAAAAAGAATTATGCTTTTACAAACATAAGGAATTTAGGCAAGACTCGTATATTGGTCCAACACTCCAATAACTAATCTCCGTCAATTATAACTGGTATAATAGGATGGTAAAAAAAGAATTATGCTTTTACAAACATAAGGAATTTAGATCAAGTTTACTATATTACTTTTTAAGGTTATTATTACAAACTTTAAAGAAGTTATAAATTAATGATTTAAGATCATTTGAGGACCAAATTTTTTTACATAGGATTAATCTCCACCCTTCATCTTTATTTGATCTAATGAATGAGATTAATTCCAAAAATTTAAAAAACCTACTTTCATCATTTTTTTTTTTCAAATATTAATATCTTTCAAACCGTTAATCGTTAAGTGAAAAAAAAATATATCGTTACAACGAACATTTAATTATCTTTCTATAGATAGGCACTTCGATATACTTTCGACAAAATTATTTTTTTCGTGTTTTTCACGTTCTTTTTTACGTTTTTTTCGTTTTCTTTCGTTACTGAAATTTGCATGAAAAATCATATGTGATTTAACACTAATATCACATGTGATATTATATATCATATTTGATTTAACACTAATATCACATGTGATATTACATATCATAAGTGATTTAACACTAATATCACATGTGATTTTTCATGCAAATTTCAATAATAATAATAAAAAAAAAAAAAAAAAAAAAAAAAAAAAAACATGTTTTTTTTTTTTTTTTTTTTTTTTTTTTTGTCGAAAGTATATCAAAGTGCCCTTTCTACAGAAAGATAATTAAATGCTCGTCGCGATGGTGTAATTAATTTCGCTTAATGATTAACGGTTTAAGAGATATTTAAATTATAAAAAATAGGTGAGATATTAAAATTATTTTAATATCAACCATTGATTTCATTTTAAATGGATGGTAGGGATGAGTCCCTTGGTATGTAAGATAAGTTTGGTATGTAAAATAACTTTCCTCTAAATTAAGAAAAAGAAAATTGTAATAATAAGTTTTTATGTTTTTTTTTTTTTTTTTTGGTTGGACGATTAAGAGAATACAAGTGTTTAACAAAGACCATATCTATCACATCTGATCTAGAACGATCTGTTAGTTTTATGGACATAAATTAATAGTGTATGTTGGGATCGAACTTGAGACCACGGGATTGCACACTTTACGTATGAGAATTAAAGTTTAGTAATTAAATATAAAATGTTGTATTTAGTTATTATATACACAATATCGATTAACGAGCGTTAAGTAATTAATGATAATTGACTAACGGTCGTTAAGTACAAAAGAGAATGACTAGAATGAAATTAGATGTCAAGAAGGTTCCGGATCCCTCCCTAATACATTAGGCCGATCGGTTTGGATGGGTTTATCCCAATCCAAACATAACTTGGACACTAAGTTTCTTTAACTATATAAACAAGGCTTAGAGTCATTATTTGTCATCTCTTGTACACATAGTTAACCCTAAAAATTGTTTTGTTCTTCCTCTTTTGTGTGATCGGCCGAATACTCAAACCCATAGGGTTTTCGGTTTCAACTTTTTTATAAACAAAATTGTTTTGGTTATTGTGTTGTCTAAACTAACATTTACTTTAATTCGTTAATAGTACGTGTGTACAAGAACGTGGTACAAACACACTATTATTTGTATCTTGGATTGAATTGTTAAATGGTAAAGGACAGTTCGTAAATTCATATAAACCCTAATTAGAGTTCATCTAATTAATTGCTTGTTGAAGAATTGCAAGAGATACACATACTATTTACTTTTAGATTAAGTAATTGCAATTATATATTTTTTACGCTTCCACATTATTATGATGTTTATTATGTTTAATTTATGAAATTCCAACACAATCCTCCTATAAAAAAGAAAGTTGTCAGTAAACTTGAAACAATAACAATCATCAAATACATAACCGAACAAGTAAACAAATTTACACATTTCAATGGATAAAAGTATAAAACCCTATAATCATCGAAGCGTTCTCTGAATTTATAAAAACACAAGAAGATACATGATAACTGAATGTACCTCTATAGTTAGATATCTCTCTCTCTCTCTCTCTCTCTCTCTCTCTCTCTCTCTCTCTCTCTCTCTCTCTCTCCCTTCCCTTTTGCTCGAAGTAACACAAAAGAGAAGGGTGGGGTTATATCAACGGGCCCTATCTATACTACCTTATAATGTATTTAGGACATTTATATTTAGAAGTCTTAAAATGTTTAAGACCAAAAACATTTCTTTAATAGGAAAGATGCATACACATATAATTAAAAGCCTAGAAATTTAAGTGTCTTTAAAAAGTCTAGGTTGTTACAAGTATAGCTTTCAATGCTTGTAATATTTTAAGACTTACAAGAAAAGAAGCATAATGTACACCACTTTAATACATATAATTATCAGACTTACAAAATAAGAAGCATAATGTACACCACTTTAATGCACATATTAAAAAAAAAAAAAAAAAAAAAAAAAAAAAAAAAGAAAACCACATTAATGTTTTTTAATGTAGTCAATTAATTAACTGGTCAATAAATACAATTAATACAGCTATTAAAACACCCCTTACATAAGAAATACAAATTATCAAGCATATTGTACAACCAAATTAAACACAATTCATACATTAAATGTTACTAATACAAATAATAAAGCACATTATACAAATATTCAAGCCCGAACGGGCAACGGGCCAAATGGGCTTGAGCCCGAACCGGTGCAGGCCAAACGGGCTCGAGCCCGAACGGGCACGGACTAAACAAAATTCTTGATATTCGTAAATTTATTGTCAAAAAGAACATAATAAACTAAAATACTATTCACCGGAAAATTTAATTTCAGGGTACCCGCGCGTTGCAGTCGCAGCAACGCGCGAGTACCCTGCTATATATGGCTATATATGTATAATGTAGGGATAGATCTCTCTCCTCTTAGTCTTAAAATTCAGACTTACAAGAAATAAAGCATGATTTACAACACTTTAATGCACCTAATTTTCAGACTTACAAAAAATAAAACATAGTGTACAACAGAAATAAGCATGCTGTCATTTTCAGACTAATTTTCTATCAAATTTAATATCTTAGTAATAGAAAATTAATGTATAAGTTGAAACATCTGTAACATCCCATTTCAACTATATAATAACAACCCTCCATAATGATATTGATACAGAATAATAATTAAAATCTTTTAATGAAAACTTGTTACCACCGATTTAATGGTAGAAATTAAAAATTAAAACTGCTAACCATTTACTCTATTAATAATTTACACGTTTTACTTTGAAAAATCAGATGTATATATAAACTCAAAACACAAGAAACATAATCGCACCATTTCAGTCCATTTTCTCTCCTCAATCTCCATTTTCAACTTTTAAACACACACGCACAACAACAAACTGATAATCTATCAATATGTTCCAGATCATCTCCTCAACAACTATAACAAAGTCCAACCTCCAAAACAAGTCATACAACAAGAAATATAAAGAAATCCACATACAACAACTACAAAACTCATAACAACAACTTATCTTCTCGGAAAATAAAAAGAACGGGCGACAGCAACAAGAGTACAACTCTTTTCCACATCAAAACACAAATAGACTCGAATCAAAAAAGAAATAAAGATCTTGGGGTGTATTTTTTTAAGCAAATATCTTTAAAAATAAAAAAACCCATCATCGATCTTTGTAAAATCAAAACCTAAGAACAAACTTACCGACCTGGTCCAAAGCCCATAAAGATTACAAACAAGAAACCAAAAGGTTGTGATTTCGATTTCGGATAAAAGAAAGAAGAATAAGAACAACAAGAAATCATTCTTCCAAACATAACAACCACTTGGTTCGAACGAGATTAAAGGGGTGTTTGTGGTTTAAGTTTCCTGATTTTTAGATGGAATTTTCGAGACTTTAAGAGATAAGAAGAAGTGTGTTTGTGGTGTTGAGAGAAACCAAATTTTTTTGACTGCATGTAATGTTATGAAAAGATATTGTGTTTAGGGTTAGGGTTATAACAATTTAATATTGGGTTGAGTTGTGGGCTTGTTCTAGCTTCAAGAATAAAAGGGCCCCGTAATTGATATAGAAGCTCTTGTGTAGGTTCCCGTTTAGATCTCAAACCCACACACGTTAAGGTTAAATACGCACGTACTACTATCTCTAATAATAAGCTACGTATGAAAGAACAATAAGCTAATAAGCTAGAAGAGAAAACTAAGAAGAGAAGAATAAGAATGGTAGGCTTTTCAATTGATCAAACTTTACACGAGCATAGCTTCCGCATAATACATGAAAAACCGACATTTAGAATGTACCCCATGCCTTGTATTTATAGGCAATGGGAGGGAATCATTCTAGGAATATTCCCATGCATGTTACTAACATGAACTATCTATTGTGACCGGTCCATGGATTACTAATGGACCGGTCCATAATTACAAACAATATAATCCTTTTAAACTTGCAACATTATAAATGAACAAGACTTGGAAATAATTAAAACGTGTTCCTAACAATCTCCCCCTAAGTCTTGATCATCAATGTTGCCCGACGTCTTCTTTGCTTCTTAGGCTTCCGACGTCTTTATAATCTTTGGTTCTTTGTTCTTGTGTAATGATGATATGATGTTGTCTCTATCTGCCAATCTCCAACGTCTTCTCGTCTTCTCCATCATGCTCATATATTTTTTTTTTTACTTGTTATCTGTAATATGTTCTCACTTTTCAATCTTTAAACTTGTGAAAGGTTGAGATGCTTGAACTTTTGACTTTACTATAGCTTGTGTTGAACTTCTGTCATAACTGAGTCATTAAGAGAACATTTCTTCAAAATATAAGCATGATGGAGTCTTGATGGTCGAACTCCAGCTCCTCAGCAGCAGCAGCAGCAGCAGCAACAGCACGTACCAACCGGTACTTACAGGCTCAGACTTGAGATTATCAACAGCATAGTGTGAAGACTTTCTCAAATCTTAACCCAGACCGTTCTGAACCGGATTCCCCCGAAAGGGATTACACGGACACACCGAAGTGCACCCACGATTCAGTGAGTCGCTGGAGATCACCCCACGACTGTAGACCATTTGGAGCAACCACTAAGCGTAACCCACAAGGAGTTACCGAAGTGACCTGCTATCAGAATTGTTTGATGTTGTTCTGGCAGGATTTCCATTCAATCATTGATAATCACAATTGTGACTTTTCTCATGAATGTTCTTGGCAGATTGCTAAGATCTGCGAAGGACACTTTTCCTAATTAACAACTGATGCCCATGATGTAGAACAGCAGAGTAATTCTAAGTGTTCCTAAGAGATCTTTTGATGAATCTCATGGCTCTAGACTCAATTTGTGCACATTTGTTTGGTCATCGGAGGCGTGGAGCAGATTGCCTCCTTTTCAATATCAACACTCTCGAAATGAGAGGTCAATAGATTATGAAGGGTTCTCCGTGTGAATGAAACAAATGTCTTTTGAGAGACACTTGAGTGGCTAAGAAGGTTTATTAGTGCGTCACTGGGTCCATGACGTCTTTGGTCTTCAATACCGGTGATGCTCATCAACCAGTAGATTATGAATTGAACCCGGTATCTGCCCTAAGGTTGAACAAATGGAGGGCTATTTCTTTTCACCCTTTTCTTTGCTTTTCTTTTTAATTCTTCAACCCCTTCTTTCTCCGTACATTCATTTTCTCCTTTTTTATATCATACCTAGGACTTTCTAGTCTAAGCTATTGGTATTGTCCTTGGGTAGATCCCTCCGGCTCTGGCGGATCATAGGACGGTTTTCCCTAACCTTAGTCACCTTGTAACTTCATGACTATCCTAATTATGCCATTAGACCAAAACCATTGAAAATCTCTCAAAGTGTCGATAATTGTAAAGACATTTTGTTGACACCTTGAGAGTTTGATGATTTTCAGAAATACTCCCCCTTAACATGTGCGCATAAGTCATAAATTTGAAATTTGCACATGCCGGAAAGAGTTTGACACTTTTTGAATTGATTGACTTTCAATGAACCTGATCGTCGCGAGACACGCTTACATCACCAGTTAGACTGGCTTGAAATTATTACCCGTCCAGATCAGATTCAAAGATTATCGCTCGAAATCGGTACTTTCTACTCAGACACATCCTTTACGAGACACGCTTACATTACCAGTTAAACTGGCTTGAAATTATTACCCGTCCAGGACATGTCCTTTCGACTACTGACTTTCCTATTCGTCAATTCGAGGGTCAATTCTGAGTATGAGCACACGAGATTCCAGCAAATGAGACATCATATTTTAATCATTTGTTTCTTCTCCCCCTCAAAAATAGCATACTCATGATGTTTTTGGAAAAACGTTTATGATTAAAATATGCTGTTTTTGAGTTTTAGGGAAGAAGTTTCAAGAACTTTGATACTTCTTTTTTTTTGATCAAAGATTATATTTTTCAAATACTCCCCCTGGACGAGAGAATACTTGTCCTTATGAGCAGAATGTTTGAAAAAACGTTGTAAAACATTCTGATTTTAATTCTGCTCATAAGTAAGAAGCTTTCGCTCCTTTTTCAGGATTGAGGCACTGAAGCGTACCGCAGGGTCCTTTCTTTGGGGTCCGGGTTGTACACTGTTATGTGTGCACAAGCCGTAATACATAGGCCGATATGGAAAGAATAAGAATGATGTAATATGATAATAAATTCTTACATCAACCGCCCCTGCCAAAAGTTGTGAAGACTGGGTCTGTTCTCTGGAATAGCCTGATGGCGAACGGTGGACGACCCCCAACATAGCTTTCTAGCCTTCTCATCTGATCCCGATAATACAACCGTTCTTCAATCTTCCGGATAAACCCCTTGACTTGGCGTACTTCCTTGGAATTCCATCTCCTCGATTTCCCCAATGCTGAATCTTGAACCCGGTTAGCTAACCCATCACGTACACTCTTCAAAGTATCGTCACAGAACTTGTGAATTTCATCGAATGCCATGAAGCGGTGAAAATCTGTTGTGCTTCTGTAGACGAACCCAAAGACTGGATTATGGAGCATGGTGTACTGAGGGTCCTTATTGCTACTTCGAAGAAACTCTGGTTCAACAAGATTTAACTTTGTCTGATAACTTTCAACACCCAGTTGGAGATCCTCTATACGTTCTCGAATGATTTTCCTTCTGATGAAATGACACAGAGATGTACTGAGTGCATATCGACGTTCGTCTGACAAATGTTGCAATTTGCCTTGGACCTTCATTAGGTACATATCTTCGATATCATTCAAATTCAACTCAGGAAAGTCAGCTTCAGAGAATGTGTAGATTTTGCCGTCGATTCTTTTGACCTTGATTTCATCGAGAAAGATATAATCACAACGTCTGGATCCGCTCACATCAATAACGGCCACGAGCTTGAGATCACTGTAAACTTGTTCTCGAGATTTCTGGATAGCAAGTTTGTACTTGTACCAGCTTTGTCGTTTTGAGTACCAATGATGAATCCCTAATTCTGCGTCACGATCATATGTCACAAGCTTTTTAACAAACAGATGTTTTTCAATAGCTGCTTCTTCAATTGCTGATTGTGTGTAGACAGCAGCTGGTGTGAAAGTTATAGATGTAGCATATTTTGTTTTCCCTTGAGCTCCATTCTTGAGAAGTTCTAGATCTTGGTTGAAGAAAAGATTGAATGGAATTTCTGAGGAGTGAGATCGTCGTATCACAGGAAGTGGCTTGTTCCAATCAGTGATGAAGGGTTGATTCTTGCCAATTTTCCTGACGACATCTGGACTAGCCCAATCAAAGTCACTTGACATTGCCCGTGCAATGTTTTCAAGGTGATATTCGAGTTCAGCGGCACTGGTGGCTTTATCCCTCAGAAGAGTGAATGCATCATTCTTGATTCGACGTAGTTCCCTTTTGGTCATCTTCTTTATATTAAGACTGCGTTTAATCTCTTGAGTAACAGCAAACGTGCTGTCTTCAACTCGGGAAGCTTCATTTGTCGGAATCTGAGCACTTGCTAGATGATCGAACCAATCATTCCCTAGTACATCTGTATCATCATCAAGCCATGATACAACAGCTGGTTCTTTGGATGATTTCTTGCTGTGTGATGACTTCGATTTGGATGTCTTTGTTTTTGGTGGTGATGGTGGCGAATGTGGTTGATCGTCTTGTGGCTGAAAGTCAACGTCTTCAGCAGTGAAGTGTTCATAATGATGTTCGGTTTCCTTAGGACCAGATGTTTGTTGTTTGGGAGGCATAGATGATGTTGGTTTCCCAGTTTGTTCCTGAATATGAATTCCTGACCCGCTTTTGTGTTTCTTCTGTTCGGGTTTAGGGTCTTTTTCTTCCTCGTCATCTTCATCGTCATCCTCTCGAATGCGTTTCCCTTTATCAGCAGTTTCCTTGCATGATTTCTTGTCAATGTGTTCACGAAGAGCTGTGATCAGATTGATTTCTTCTGGAGAGGGAGAGATGATAGCAAAGAGTTTGTCGAGAAGAACAAGCTCGATTTCTTCAATGGAGAGATCTTGAAGTGGTTTGGTTTGTGAAGAAGAGGAGACAGCTTCTTTGATCTTTTCATCAAGTTGTGAATCAATATGGTCATTGATGTCCTTTTGAAGATCAGGAAGAAATTGCTTAACAAATTTCTTTGTCTTGCGTGTCATATGATCTTTAATATTAAGACCGAGGAATTCGTCTATCTGCTCTTTACTCTTCTGCATCTCTTCCATTTGTTGAGACAACTTCTTGACTAATTCTTCCATTTCAGTCAATTTTGTTGTAGCTTGGTTGTCTCTTAGAGCTTGTGCTCTCTTCACTGCCTTTTTAAGCTTCTTTGCTGCAGGTGATACGACTTCAACTTTAGTTACATGAACGATTCTTCTTTTGCTCTTTCCCTTGTAGGCCTTATGAATAGCTTCAGAAACGGTTGCTTTTGACTTTGGTGATGAAGATCTTGAAGGTGATGGTGTGAGTGAAGGGATTGATTCGTCAGATTTAGCAGTTGATTCTTCGTGAGGTGAGGGTGGAGGTGAAGGATTCTTAGGAGGTGACTCGGGAGGTGTCTTTGATGAGGATTGAACTGGTGGTTGTTCCTGTTGTTGTTGTGGATTACTGACAACCATAGCAAGTTCAGTTTGAGGAATGGTGTCTTTGGATTTAGCTGTGTCCTTTGGAGGAGAACGAGGAGGTGTTGGAGTGTGAGAACGTATGTAACTGTCTGCTTCCAGGTTAGCCTGAGCATCCTCCTTGCGTTTCCTTTCTTCTTCTTGTTTTTCTTGTTCCTCAAGATCCTTGGCTGCATTAATTGTTGTATCTCCAAGAATATCTCTGTCATCTTCCATATTCCAATCGTCTGTGTCAGTGTTACGTGGTTGTTCTTCTGGATTGTCGTCAAACATGGAATCTGAGATTTCTTTGTCAGAAAATACAATATTGCCTTCTTGACTCTTTACTTTCTCCTCCTGATTCTGGGCTTCCAAGTCGGGTTGATTAACCGAGCTTGTATGCTGAGAAGAGATTGATGCAGCTCCAGATTCACCGGGTTGATTAACCGGATTGTCTCGAGTCGATTCTTCTTCGTGAGCGGTTCCCGATCCTTCAACTCTATGAGTCATCTCATACTCTCTCTGTGTTTCTACTGCCTTTCTGGCCCTTCTCTCTTCATCTTCTCTTAATGATTTGAGACTTTGTTTCTGTGCATTTTCCTTAGAGATCTGATTGTGAAATTCTGCTTCTTCAACGGTCATAAATGCTTGTTCTTCTTCAGATGATTCAGAATCAGACTCAGTACTTTCATCAACGATTCCACTCGGTTCAGTTTGTGGCTGAGGTTTGCTTGGTACTTTTCTTCTGATGAATTTTGGTCTTGGATGTTTTTCTTTTGGTTTAGACACACTTGAGGCACTTCCTGTCTTAGTCTTACCTTTTGAGCGAGTCTTTGAAGATCCAGTTTCTTCAGTCACCTTGGCAAGACCCACACGTTGTTCACGGTATGCTTTATCATAATCATGATAAGCTTTTGTTTCTCTAACCTCATCTGGTATCAAAAAGTCTGGCAACCTTGCACCTTGCTTTCGTGTGCTCTCCTTCGGAAAATAAACTTTGCCCAATGTTTTATCCATGCTATATTCATGAACTTCTTGATCTGTAGGACGTTTATCAATGTCTTCATGTTGATCAAGTAAGTAGCTGATAAGAACTTTGGTGAATCGAACAAATGGGATTTTCTTGAAAATTTTACGCTGTAAGTACATTATATCATCCCAAATAAGAGCAGCAAAGTCAATAGGTTCTTCATTAAGAAATCCCCATAAGACTTGAAGATGAGCCAGTCTTGGATGCTCGAACCCACTATCTCTTCCAGATATTGAATGTGTTACGATGAAGAAGATAGTCCTCCAGGGTTGAGGAATGTATCTGGCATTAACCTTGGAGATTGTGGTTAATGGTGTATCAGGCTGAACATCATAACCAATATCCTCCAGGAATTGCATGACCTCTGACTCTGAAGGTGTTGGGTGGAATCGGGCAGCAGCTTCAGGTGCCTCTTGAAGTTTCAAGGCTTTTCTGAGAGTAGCGGGTGTAACTCTGATTTGCTTCCGATCCAGTGTGCAAGTAAAGTACTTGTCATCATTGCTCTTAGTGAAGGTATCCCAGAATTGATGAATATATAGCTCTGGAATAGTGTCTGAGCTGTCAAGAATATCCCTGCATTTGTGAGCTTTGAGAATCTCTATAGCAATCTGACAACTTGGATCAGAACATTTGATCTTGTCCAATTCTACCCTTGAATTGTTCTTCCCTATTTCCAGAGTATATCCACGAGGAAAGACTTCTTCTTTGGTAAGAGCAGGAAGTGGTTGTTGTTGTTGGGAAGATGCCATTGATGTGTATCTGAATCAATCAATCATATACAAGTATACAGAATGCATGTTTGTTAGAAAAATTGTTAGTTTAAAGAACAACACATGGCACCCTATTGTATTTATGATTAGTTGATATATGCTTGATCAAAGAATTTATCATGAATTAGCCAAATTCAATAAAATTTGATAAATTTCAATAAGTATATAAAAATATACCTAAGGAAATTGATTAAATTCTACATCAGATCACAACTGCGATAATCAAAGACAACTGCGATAAATATAACAAATGCGATAATTATAACAACTGCGATAAATATCCAATCAAGATAACAACTCCAATTGCGATATTTATCCAACTGCGATAATCATCCCATCTGCGATAATCATCCCAACTGCGATAAACATCCCAACTGCGATAATTATCCAACTGCGATAATCATTCAACTGCGATAATTATATCAATCAAGATAATCAATCCAATCAAGATAAAAATCTCAACTGCGATAATTATCTTAACTGCGATAACTATCACAACTGCGATAACTATCACAACTGCGATAATTTTGGCCAACTTCGATAAACTCTAATACAAGAGTTATCGAACACTTTTCTCAACTGCGATAGATTTGTAATGATGAACAAACACTCAAATTCTTTATCGTGATTCATTATTACTTATGTTATATGTCCACAGATATTCACAATCAACTTAGATGACTATTTTAATCATTTGGACTAAGTTATAACATATACGAACCACAAATAATCAAGATCAAATCTGCTTGTGTTCTTGTTCTTGATAAACCCTAAACTTCAATCGAATCTCTTAAAGTGTTTCTGGGTATGATTCAAGCATGGCAATACTCAATTAAACATCAGACAACAATATTTCAATAAGCACATTACACAAAAACGCATTCACAAAATTTTCCCCAAATCGTTGCTTAAACCCTAAAAATCAATTCGACAAATTTGTGGTTTCTGGGTACGATTAAGCATGCAATAAAGGTTCTCTAGCATTGTAAAAGTATTATCGTGCAATCCTTTTCATCACAAACATCCTTAATCAAAATCCTCTCTTTTAACGCAAACCCTAGAACTAACTTGTTCAATTTTGGGTGTTCTAGCCGTTGGATCATGATATAATTCAAAACCATCTTTTATATTAGCATTATAAACACAGAAATACTCACAGAAATCAAAGATCTTGTTCGGATTGGTGGAATGATTGTTGGCCGTTGATGATAGTTGGTGGGGTGAATTTAATTCGGTTGGTGAAAAATAGCAAAGCATTAACTGTGGTTTAAATATCTAACATTTATCTTTGACTATTTTACACATTAAGTCCCCTAACCTAAGCAACTTTGATTACTAGGTCCTAAACCATCATCATGCTAAAAAACTAAGTCTCATTTTTTGACATTTAAGGCACATAGTTTTCTATCTTAACATCTTATCACCAAAAACTTGTTGAAACAACTATTTTTGAAAATATGCAAGTACAATTTTAATATTTTGGAAAAATTATGACTCCCCCTCAACACGTGTTCAAAAATTGAAAAATGAACAGAGTGTTGGAGAAGGAATTGTACTTGCAATTTTTTTTTTTTTTTTTTTTTTTTTTTTTTTTTTTTTTTTTTTTTTTTTGTATATATATATTTACAAGATAGTTTTGGATGTTTGACTCAAATATTAGTTTTTGAGAAAATTTGACAATTCCTGAGGAGTCAAACATCGCATTCCAATTTGGTGAACCAATTTCACAAAACGTTCATGAGGTAAAGCCTTCGTGAAAAGATCCGCCAATTGGTGTTCCGTTCCCACAAAATACAGCTCAACGGTACCCTGCTCCACATGCTCCTTGATGAAGTGATATCTGAGAGCGATGTGTTTGGACTTGGAATGTTGGACTGTGTTGCATGAGATAGCTATGGCACTCTTGGAGTCGCAGTACATCGGGATTTTGTTGAATATGTAACCATAGTCCATCAGTTGTGATCGCATCCAAATGATTTGAGCACAACATGCAGACATAGCTACATATTCTGATTCTGTTGATGATAGAGAGGTACAATCTTGCTTCTTTGACTGCCAGGACACCAGCTTGTCACCGAGGAATTGAACACCACCAGATGTACTCTTTCTTGTATCAATACATCCCGCATGATCCGCATCTGAAAAAGCAGTTAGTGCAAAACCAGAATCCTTTGGATACCAGATCCCCAAATTAATGGTTCCCTTGATGTATCTAAGGATTCTTTTAACAGCAGATAAATGTCTTTCTGTTGGATTAGATTGATAGCGTGAACACAGGTATGTGGCAAATACAACATCCGGTCTGCTAGCTGTGAGATACATAAGAGACCCAATTATACTACGATAATTTGTAGGATCAGTGGGTTTCCCATGTAAATCAGCATCTAGCTTCGGGGATGAGGAGGCCATTGGGGTGTTATAGGTGTCACTAGTTGTCATGCCATGCTTCTTTAATATCTCTTGTGCATATTTAGACTGACTCAAGAATATACCACGAGGTGACTGGTGAACTTGTAATCCTAGAAAAAAGTTTAATTCACCGATCATGGACATCTCAAAGTTTTGTTTCATTAGTTTTGCAAAAGCGTTTGAGTACTTTTTATGGGTAGACCCAAAAATGATGTCATCCACATAAATTTGTACGATGAGAATTTCCTCCCCGTGTTTTTGTATAAACAGAGTCGGGTCCACAGATCCTTTAGTAAAATGATTAGCAAGCAAGAATGCAGCAAGTTTATCGTACCATGCCCTCGGGGCTTGTTTAAGGCCGTAGAGAGCTTTCTTAAGCCTGTAAACATGTTGTGGATGTTCTGGATCAACGAAGCCCTCTGGTTGTGAAACATACACCTCTTCACGAAGTTGTCCGTTCAAAAATGCAGTCTTCACATCCATTTGATAAACTGTGATGTTCTTATGAGCCGCGTATGCCAGAAACATTCTCACTGCCTCTAGCCTAGCCACTGGTGCAAAAGATTCCTCGAAATCAATTCCCTCTTCTTGACTATACCCTTTAGCAACCAACCGAGACTTGTTACGAATAACCGTTCCCTCTGCATCCAGCTTATTTTTCCATATCCATTTTAATCCCACAACATAAACTCCATCTGGTCTTTCAACGAGTTCCCAAACTTCTAATCTCTTGAACTGATCCAACTCTTCTTGCATTGATTCAATCCAATTGTCGTAAGTCAAGGCCTCTTTGATATTTTTCGGTTCAGATTGACAAACAGTGAGAGCATAAATGCATGTTTCACCATCTGTGTGGAGTTTCTGTCGGGTCATTACGGGTTTATCTGGATTGCCAATTACATTTACTAATGGATGATCCCGTGTCCATTTATGAGTTGATGGGTAGTGTTGAACGTTGTGATGATGATATGACGGGTCCATGTTGCTCGATGATGATTCTTCGGAATCTGGAACAGTTGGTGGTGGAGCAAATGGATTAAAGAAGGCGTTCCCGTCATATCCTATTGGTGGTGGAACATTGTTAGAAATGGGGGATGAATCTTCAACTGCTGGTGGAGGTGTTTTCTCCATTGATGATGATGATTCAGGTTGTGGTGCATCATCAACAACTACTGTAGATGTAGATGCTGATAGATCAGGTGCTTGATACGGAAGTTGTTGAGCAGCGGAATTGGTGGAAGCATCTGATGCACTAGTTACATGAACGTCATCAAACATTGGTGCAAACAAATCTTCCAGATCCTTCCTGTTGAAAGGTAGGGGTGCAGATGAAGATTCAGGAAAGTTCAGACGGTTGTGTGCGGGTTCTAAGCGGTCTTGCTCAGAAGCCATTTCGGTGAGTTCATCAAAATTAGCGTGTATGGTCTCTTGAATATCTCCAGTCCGACGATTCCAAATACGATATCCCTTGGAATTCTCACAGTATCCAACAAAGATTCCAATATCTGCTTTTGCTTTAAATTTACCAAGATCATCCTTATCATTCTTTGGATAACACAGTGCTCCAAAGACGTGAAAGTAGTTGATGTTTGGTATTCTCCCTTGTATAAGCTCATATGGTGTTTTGTCGTGTCGTTTGGTGATCATTGCACGGTTCTGAGTATAACAAGCAGTGTTGACAGCTTCAGCCCAAAGATAATCCGGTAATTGGGCATTGATCAACATAGTTCGAGCTGCTTCCACGAGCGTCCGGTTTCGTCTTTCAACTACACCATTTTGTTCCGGAGTGCGAGCTATGGAAGTCTGATGAACAATCCCTTGTTTCTCTGTGAAATCCCGAATGATTTGATTCTTAAATTCAGTCCCGTTGTCTGTTCTGATGATGCGGACGGTGTTACGGACTTGAACTTGAATCTTGGTGAGAAACGTGATGAGGATAGACGGAACTTGATCTTTAGTTCGAAGGAAATAGACCCAAGTCCATCTTGAGTAGTCATCTACGATTACCAGAATATACTTCTTTCCGTTGATACTCTGAACGCGCATCGGACCACACAAATCCATATGAAGCAGTTGTAGGACATGGTCGGTGCTGTGTTCAGTTTTGGGAGGAAAATGAGTACGATGACTTTTCCCTTGTTCACAAGCAGAGCACAAGTGATCCTTGGCATATCTGAATTTTGGAAGACCGTCAACTAATTTCTTCTTGGCAAGATCAGTTATGGTTTTAAAATTGAGATGGGATAAACGTTTGTGCCATAACCAAGCTTTCGTGGGATGAGCCTTGGAGAGTAAACAGATAGGTGTAGTAGCTGTCATGCCATCAAAGGAGATAGAATACAGACTTGTTCCGCGTTTTCCTTTCATAAGGTCGTTCCCTTGAAGATCACGAATAAAGCATGTTTTCTCCCTGAATGCTACTTCCAAGTCTCCATCGCAGAATTGTCCTACCGAGAATAAATTATGACCGAGACCTTCAACATAATACACACGGCTTATTTCGATGTTCCCATTAATATAATCCCCGTAGCCCATAATTGCAGCGAAGTGATCATTCCCGAATCTGACCGTTCCGATAAACTTTGCAACAAAGTTCTGAAGAAGTTTGAGATTGCCGGTCATATGTCGGGAGCACCCGCTATCAACAATCCAGAGGACGATTTGAATCACCTGCATCACACACATCGGAAACAGGTGGAGAATTGATAACGGTTGGATCCGCTGGGTTAGTTACACAAGATGTTAGTATTTTAGGTAACCATTTAAAATCAAAAGTGTTCTGTAACCAGCGTTGCCAGGTCCAACTAGTCTCTGCCTTTTTCCTAAGGAATGCACTAGGTGACTTATTGGTCTTGGATTGGGGCTTTTCTATTTTCTCCTCAGAAACATCTAGTGGAGGCATTCCTAAAATGGATTTTGCAAGGTTTTACGCCTAGAAGAAGCGCCACTAGTTCGTTTCTTTCTCTTAGTGAGCAAAGTTTTAGCAACACACTTTGTATGATCACCAGATAGTATGCTATGACGACAAAAGACACAAGTAGCATCAACCAAAACATTTTCATTGATATTTAAAGAGTTATCATTTGTTACATCATTCTTAGAACTAGACTCTGATAAGTGCAATTCTATTCCTGATGTTACATCTGTCTTATTCAAACTACTTTCTGAGACTTCTGCAGACTTAGAGACTTCCTTCCTAGACTTCTTGACTCTATTCTTCCTCTGTTTCTTGTGAGTCTTGGAATGGTTGATCTTAGAGGTGGTTTCTAGTCCTGTGGAAGTACAAGTAGTTGAATTAGTGGTTGTGTCAGATGCTTGGGTAAGTGTTTTGTCCACTACATACATTCCTGGAGCAATCTTATGACTGTTTGTTTTGCTCTTGTCTAAAACTCTGATCTTCTTCTTCAAATCAATAATGATGTGGTGAAATTCTTGATTTTGTGAGTCTAATTTCCTGTTTAGGTAGACTGTATCTTTTCTGTTTTGAATGACTTCATCCAGATCTTTTTCATTTTGAAACAGTTTAACTTTTAAGAAAGCCTTTGTTTCTTTGTTCTGTTCATGACTGTCGTTAAATGATAGAGATCCCATGAGATTTTGAAATTTGAGTTCAAATTCAAGACTTCGTTTTTGACACCAGTCCAACTGTTTTTGAAGTGTAAAAACATTGTTTTCCACATCACTATTGATCTGTCGAAGATTCTCATTCTCATGTACCAGATTATCAATATCCATATGCAACATCTTAAGATCCACAGCATGATCATTCACAATTAAAGCATTACCAGATTCATAGAGCGAATTCATAATCACAGAAACTATGTCATAACACAAGACTTTTTCCAAGAGTCGATCATTTTCTTTTGCTAAAAATTTCTTTTGAAGTTTTTGACGTTGAACCTTGTCATCTTTAGCTTTGAAAATGGATTTCATAGATGCTATCTCCGTTTTTAACTCCTCTTCCCATCTTGTTGCACCCTTTTTCAGATTTCTAACATGAGGAAGAATTTTCTTTTGGAGAATCTCCTTCTTTTCCTTCTGAACAGGAGAAAGAAAAGACGAGATAGGAATTTGAGAACTAAACTCAATTTCAGTCTCCAAACGAGAAATGTCATCCATAAATGTCTGAAAATATCGAAGAACCCGACATTCTTTAGGCATTTGTGGATCAACAAGATCCTCTGTCAAACAATCTTTAAATTGTACACCAGTCATAGGATCAGAAGTTATAGACGAGGGAGCACTGATGTTTGTGTATGTTAACGTTTGTTCTGGATGATCCTTAGGAGGAACAAATGATTTGCTCAAATGAGGTCGTGCATTATAATCATAATGTACGTTTGAAAACTCTGTTTATGACTTTGATCGACCCTCAATCTTGTTTTCAAGAAAATCAGTTTCTTCATCAACAGAATACATAACAACACGTTGAAAGGAATCATCTAACAGAAATGTTGCATTGTATAACTTAGGATTTTCTTTGAGTGCTTTGTGTAAATTGCGGGGTGTATCACTGCCAAGTGCAAAACTTACTCCTTTAGGACTTGGTTTTACAACATTCTTTTGAATTTGTGTTACTGAATTACCCGTTTTATACACAATATTTTGAAAGTCTTTGAGTTTGGTTTCCAAATCCAGAATTTGATCAAGATAGGAGTCAACACATTTCCGATTGGCTTTCTTTTCTTCAAGAAGATCCTTCTGAGATGTAGAAAGCTCAGATTGAGTTTTCAACAATTCAGAATGTAAAGTCTCAATTTGAATTTTAAATTCCAATTGATCCTTTTCTTTCTGAGAGAAAAGTTCAGCTTTGGCAATGGTTAGCTCACGAACTTGACTTTCTAAATTTTGAACTTTTACGTACTCTTGTTGGAAAGCCTTTTCAAAACTTTTTTCACGTTTATCTTGTTTAAGATATCCAGAAAGTTGTAGTTTATAGCACTCATTATCCTTTGTTAACACTGCAATTTTCTCTTTGAGTTTCTGATTGATGTCATTGCATTTTTCTATTTGGGACTGGGTGGTCAATAACAAGGCCTGTAATTCCGAATCTTGATCATTCAAAGGATCTGTTTGTTCAATATGATCACAATTAGCATCATCGATGAGATCATCAAAGGAAACAACTGTTTTATCATCATCAAATGATACAACCGTGTTAACTTGATCATCGGATGGTGATGAAAATAACTCATTTTGAACAAAAGTTTCGTTTGTAGATGAAGATAGAGACGGTGAAGCAATTTCATGAATAAGACATGTAGGATCGGGTACCTGAGAAAGACCATCAGTATCATATACTGGGCCTGACTCGGATAAATTCATTTCATGCATGTTAGCCATAAGCATGACTGCAGCATTGGCCTCAAGGTCTTCCATCTCGTCATCTGATTCCACGTTTGCCATAAAACTTTGATCATTTTGAGTCATCATCCCAGCTGCTCTTTCATCTTTGAGTGCCATCATAAGAGCTTCTTTGTGATACTGACTGCCCATTGTTCTCGGCTTCGGACAAGTATTAGCCATATGACCATTTCCCCCACAATTGTAGCATGTGATAGATGTATTAGCAATGCCTTTCTGACCATTCCCAACATTTGAATTTCTTCTCTGAACATTCCCTATACTGTTTCTGTTTACCCCTGCAGCAGTGAACCTATTTCCTCCTGACTGAACCCTTTGATTTCCATATCCACGATTTCCTGAACCAAATCTACCTGAAGACCTGTTCTGAACTTCAACTCTGCCATCATGAACAATTGCCTGATTCCTGGTATTTGAAGATGAACGAAGACGGTTGTTGGATTTGGTGAATCTGCCAAATGCATTAGCAATCAATCCAAATGCTTCATTAAGTGAATTGAAAGCATCCTCTTCTTCATCATGATCTGCATTTGAATATAGCATTGAATCGGTGTTGTTGTATGGAACCAGCTGGTTATCAGAGTATTGTTGTGGTGCTTCATAAGGAATGATTTGATTATGAGGTTGGGGTGGAATGTTTGGTTGAAAAGATGAGTTGCCAAATTCCTGTTGTGGTAAAGAGAAGTTGGATTGAGCAACGAGAGCAAGTGAGTTTGGTGTTGGTGCTGGTGTGAAGCCTCCTCGTGCTGCAATTTCTTTATCCACTTCTGATTGATGTTGTCTGAGGTAATCATACATGAGTCCGTATTTGACATCACCAATTTTCTTTGTCTGTCTCACAAAAGTTGCATATTTTTGCCATTCAGGACCAAGACATCCAAGGAATTTGGAGTTGATAGCAATCTTTGGTAACTTTATATCATGACGATCAAGATCGTTGATAATGTTGGTGAAACGGTGGTAGTAAGATTCAATAGTTTCCCCTGGTTCCATGATGAAGTGTGTATACTCCATATATAACTTGGACTCAAGATCTTCTTGGTTCAACTCTGTTCCTTCCATGAGAAGATGAACATGTTCCCACATATCTTTGGCTGTCTTTTGAGCATCAATACTTCGGTAGATAGGATTGGGAATTCCTTGAAGTATGAAAGACATAGCCAATTGGTTTGCCTCTTGCTGTAATGTTTGCTCAGTTGTGTAGTTGGCAACCGGAATGGGTGTGGATGTTTCATCTCTCTCTGGAGTTGCTGAAACCACAGTAGCTGGAATAGGATACGGTCCTTCTTCAATGACCTTCTTGAGATACTGACCATGGGGTTTTTTGAGTTCAACGAATCTGAGGAATCTACTAGCCCACTGTACGTAGTTACCCGGAGTTAGCATTGGTGGAGTTTCTTGACTTCCAGCTTCATGACGTGATTGCTGGCTACTGATTGCTTCACACATCTTGTTAAACCAATGAGGTTCTCTGGAGTAGGATGGATAATTTTGCAGTTGTTGGTTCTGTTGCATGATTTGTTGTGGGGACACTTGTGGTGGAGAGAGAAATTGATGTTGTTGAACGAATGCTTGTTGTTGTTGATACTGAGGATGAAATTGCTGTTGTTGAGGATGTTGCTGTAGCTGATAGTAGTAGTTGAAATGAGGTGGTTGAGACATATCTGGATCTTGAAGATAATTAAGATATGTGTTTATGAGTTATGGTAAGTTGGTTTTGAAAATCCAAAAGATTTTGTCCAAATGCGATAAACTAGTACACCAAATGCGATAAGATGAGTTCACCAATTGCGATAATATCAGTTGACCAAGTGCGATAAAACAAGTTCACCAAGTGCGATAGAACAAGTTTACCAAATGCGATAAGGACAATTCACCAAAGGCGAAAACCTTCAATAGCGATAAAACTATGAAGTGCGATAAACAACGACAATTTGAAAAATCAAACTGCGATAATTTATCACAAGTCCAAATTCTCAATCTCTAATACAAGAGAAGAGAAATAACCAAGTCGAAGTATGTAATCTTTCTAATACAAGAAAGTACAATACTGAGTCCCAAATGCGATAATTGAAGATCTCCCAAATGCGATGAAACCCTAATCTTTCTTGATTGCCAACTGCGATAAAACCTTTGAGTAATTTGCAACTGCGATGAAACCCTAATCTTTCTTGATTGCCAACTGCGATAAAACCCTAGATTGTCGAAGTTCACTCAGAAACCAAAGTAGCACTTTTCATCAACTTTTTCCAAACGCTAAAAATACGGATTACACTAAATCGCTCAAATAACCAAAAATCACTAATGTTTTTGACGTTAAACGATTAGTAACCAATAGTTTTAATGAAGATGAAGCTCGTTAATGATTAGAAAATGAGATTTGACGAAAATTTGTGAAAGTTTAACGTGCTAAAAGTGACTTATCAACACAACGAAGAGTTTAACGTGTAGATTTGAACAAAACCTTACTAGATCTATAAAAACCAACGTAATTAAGAATACTAACGACTCAAACACACTATCCTAATAATCCCTTGGCGTATGATACCACTTGTAGGTTCCCGTTTAGATCTCAAACCCACACACGTTAAGGTTAAATACGCACGTACTACTATCTCTAATAATAAGCTACGTATGAAAGAACAATAAGCTAATAAGCTAGAAGAGAAAACTAAGAAGAGAAGAATAAGAATGGTAGGCTTTTCAATTGATCAAACTTTACACGAGCATAGCTTCCGCATAATACATGAAAAACCGACATTTAGAATGTACCCCATGCCTTGTATTTATAGGCAATGGGAGGGAATCATTCTAGGAATATTCCCATGCATGTTACTAACATGAACTATCTATTGTGACCGGTCCATGGATTACTAATGGACCGGTCCATAATTACAAACAATATAATCCTTTTAAACTTGCAACATTATAAATGAACAAGACTTGGAAATAATTAAAACGTGTTCCTAACATCTTGGTTCAATTTTTGATAGACATAAGTTAGTATGTGCTCAGTAATACGGAGGAATATTTTGTCCACTTTTAATACTTTGCAAACAACTTAACATACATATAAAAACTTTAGTTGAAAGATATGATAGTGTTTGAAAGATGTTTAAATTCATATAATGTATTGCTTTGTATCTTATGAAACAATTAAAAAATCATCACTATACCAATAATTGGTGGATATGCATTATGCTTTGTTAGAGTAAACAATTAGCCAATAATATGGGGTGAATAAAGGGCCGAGTAGATAGTGTCATAAGCCTCTTTTAAAAATGTGTTTCGTTCAATCGGATCATTTTTTTTTTTGTTGGTTTTTTTTTTTTTTTTTTTTAAATTATGCATTAATTTATTGTTTGTATAAGTACGTTGGATATTATTTTGAAACGTGGTCAAATAAAACTTAGTCTTAGCTTCTTTAAGTCAAATTTATTAGAAAAAGTTACATATTTATAATATTAAGAAACAAATTGCTGTATAGCACATCTAGAGCTTATCTTACGTCAATTTATAGTGACGTTTATCTTTGATTTATGTTTCTAAGATGCTACTTATGTTACTCTCTTTAATTCGGACCTTATGTTTATTTGTATATGAAATAGTTTGCATTCCTATTTCTAATAGTTATTCTAATTAAAAGTTGTCATTCATTCGTAAAGTTATTCCTAGAAAAAAACGTATAAATGAAAAACGTTTGCTGGCCACAAAATTTAGTCATAGGGTACCCGCCACCGCATTGCGCGGGTACCCTGCTAGTTTTTATATATGGACGGTGGCTATTTGTACTTTTTTTTTTTTTTTTTTTTTTTTTTTTTTTTTTAATAGAAATATATAATAATGTATTGTATATGTATAATGTTTTGTATATTTGTGTTTAATAATGTTTTGTATAATTATTTTTTTGTATAATAGCACGTTAAATATTGCTACATTAAATAACTACAACAACAACTGTTATTATTAAATTGAACGACAACGTCAACACATTATTTAAAAATAACAACATCTACGACATATTATTAAATTGAACGACAACGTCAACACATTATTTGCTTCAAGCTGGTCAATCTTATTAGCTTTAGCAACGCAGTCTGAGCACTGCGTTGAAGAATAGGCTCGACTAAAGTGCTTCTTTTGAAACACATCCTTCCACATAAAGTACCGACAACCATAGTCATCTGTTCCTGGCTATTACATGTTAAGAAAATAATAAGAAATGTATTATTAACAAACAAATAATTTACATAACTAAGCAAACGTATGATTATTTACCACTGAAAGAGGACATGCGTAATACGGTTATTTTACAACATAATTAATTCAAATGATACAAACAGTTATTTACAACATAAACATAAATAAGTAATGTATTGTTCATTCAAATGATACAAACAGTTATTTTATACACGTTAACGTTAACACATTAAACAACTAAAATGTATTCGTCTAATTTGTTTGTATTTAATTAACACATTAAACAATTACACGTTAACACATTAAACAACTACACATTTTTTTTAGAAAAATAAATTTTTTTTAGAAAAATATTTTTTTTAGAAAAATCTTTTTTTTTAATTTTTTTTAGAAAAAAATATATTTTTTATTTCGAAATTAATTTTTTCGTTATGACAATGTATTTTTTTATTTTTTATAACTTTTATAACTTTTTTTATTTTTTATAACTTTTACAACCTATTTTTTTTATTTTTTATACTTTTACAACTTTTTTAACGTCTCGTTAAAAAGAAAAGTACAAAAAAAAATTAAATGATTTGAATACCACTAATTTTTTAGCATACCACAAAACAAAAATTAAATGCCACAAAATAAAAAGGGCCACTTGATGCTTTTAATGTTGCGTACGACAAGACGAAAAAAAAAAAAAAAAAAAAAAAAAAAGGTGCGTGGGACCCAATGACAGACCTGCAACCATAGAAAAAGTACCCTAGTGGGGGTAGACCCCCTTTATATAGTAGGTCCCAAAAGAGAAACATAAATAGGGTTGTGTTAGGGAAACGGGGTCTACCCCTAGCCCCACTGCCATGCCTATTAATGAGCGCCACGTGTCAACGTGTGAGTGGTTGGGTCAAATGTTAGTGGGTGAGAGTGGGGATGCTTTGGTGCCTCACGCGCCAATTAGAATTAATTTTGGGATGTGAGATTGCATGTACTGGAAATGCACACAACAAGCAAAATATGCAATTTTCTCTTATCCAAGTTATAGCTAACTTGGGCCAGGTGTTCATTTTCTATATTTTCTTGCCATCACGATAAGAATTAAATTATCTTTTTATAGACGGACACTTCGATATATTTTCGGTGAACTTTTTTTTTGTTTTTTTCCATCTGTCGCATCAAGTGTAATTTTTGTTTTGTCGTATGCTAAAAAGATTAGTAGTACCTAAAGCATTTAATTTTTGTTTTGTACCTCTCTTTTTGATGAATATTTTTTTCTTCTTCTTTTTATTTCGAAATAAATGAAAAAAAAAAAATTTACGGGACAAATAATATTTTTTCTTCTTCTTTTTGATGAATATTTTTTTCGCGTTAAAAAAAAGTTGTAAAAGTATAAAAAATAAAAAAAATGTGTTATAAAAGTTATAAAAAATAAAAAAAGTTGTAAAAGTTATAAAAATAATTATACAAAACATTATACATATACAAAACATTATTAAACACAAATATACAAAACATTATACATATACAATACATTATTATATATTTCTATTTAAAAAAAAAAATGAAAACGACAAAAAAAAAATGAATAATCTTCATATGTGTAGATGTTGTATTATTTAAATTAACAATACATTACTTATTTATGTTTATGTTGTAAATAACTCAAACATACCAACTGACAAAAAGTGGTCGAATAGTACCAACTCTATAGAATAAAAAATCTAGGTACCGTGAATATAACACAATTGATGATACTCAGAATATCACAAGTGATATTTTGAATATCACAGAAAATCACTTGTGATATTAAGAATATCAATTGTGATATTCAGAAATGTATGAAAACGGACGAAAACATAAGAAAACAAACGAATACGTACGAAAACGTAAAAAAACAGACGAAAACGTATGAAAACGGACAAAAACGTCTGAAAACGTATAAAAAACTGCCGAAAATGGATAAAAACTGACTAAAACGTATGAAAACGGACAAAAAACATCTGAAAACGGACGAAAACTTAGAAAAACGGACGAAAACGTATAAAAACGTCTGAAAACGTATATAAACATACAAAAACAGACGAAAACGTAAGAAAACGGTCGAAAACGTATGAAAACGTAATAAAGTGAAAAAAACATGAATTTATAAAATAAAATAAAAAAAAAACGGTTAATTGAAAAGGAAAAAAGGAAAAAAAAAAATTGATTTAAAACAAAACGTGAATTAAAAAAAAAAAAAGAAAAAAAAAAAGAAAAAAGTTAAAAAAGAAGTGAATATGTATAACGTTGTTGTTTTTAAATAATATGTATAACGTTGTCGTTTAATTTAATAATAACAGTTGTTGTTGCAATTATTTAATGTGGTAATATTTAACGTGCTATTATACAAAACATTATTAAACATTAACATTACAAAACATACAAAACATTATTAAACATTAACATTACAAAACAAAACATTAAAAAAAAAAAAAAAAAAAAAAAAAAAACAAAACGACAAAGGGGACCCACCCTAAAACATAGAGCCCGTTAATATAAAATATTAGCCCCCGTTGCTATAAACCATGCCAAGAGAAACATATAAGACAGTTAAAATCAGAAATATATGCAGAGTGTGTATCAAACGATGATATGTAAATATATGGTTTATGTGATTCCTTTTAAATGAGAAAGCTTACAACTTTTACCAATAAGTTTTTAATGTAAAATATCTATTTGTATTTGTATGTAAGCAAAGGACATTCTATCAACAAATGACGAGCAATGACTAGCAGCAAAAAGTTTTAAAATTCAGAGGCCACAAGTACTTCATTATACTTGTGTATATGAGATTACGAGACAATAATATTGACAAAATATAAAAGCATATACATTTATAACACAAAGAGCATTATATAGCACCTCAATTACTCCTATCAAATAAGATTAAATTCCATACTAAAGTAGCTACATTAAATGGGAGCCACACACATATTGCATACTACTCGTAATTTAAAGAACGGAGGCATAGACATACTTGAACATCTTGTATACATGAACATAGCAATGTCGAGAAAAGAAGGGAGCGATACACATATTGCAGGCATTGAAGTTACATACACATTCCTATTATGGGTGCTCTTCCCCTACACTAAAAATCAAACAAAGAATTAACTATCTTATAAAAGCAAAAGGGTAAATTACACTGTTCGTCCCTGTGATTAAATTCAAACTTATAAACGCAAAAGGGGATGTGAATAGACATACTTGATAATTATTAATGGGTTAATTTGATTAAAGATATCGTCATGTTTTTTGGGTTTAACCGATTGAATTTTTTGTATGGGTATGATCAAAATTTTCATTTTTTTTTTTTTTTTTTTGTTTCTTGATGATGGAGTTTTTATTGGAGTATGAAAATGGCAGGGTAGTCGTGGCGGTGGCTTGTTGGAATAAATCATTGTTGACGATGTGGTGAAGTGGTGGTGGGATTCAAAGATAGTTTAATTCTTTGTTTGATTTTTATTGTAAGAAGTTTTGATTTAGAGGCGATAAAATAAAATGATTTAGCATTGAGTCATATGTAAAGTTTGTAACATACGTTATTAATTTATGTCCATAAAACTAACAGCCCTCATTTGGATATATTTTAATAGTATAATCACATTGGTTAAAGTCTAGCAACACGCTAATGCCTCTAGTACAACTCGAGTAAGGTGTCACAACCCGTAATTTCAGGCCATTTTTTCGAACCTCGACAATTTACTATTCACGAGTTACTATTTATTTTTACTATTCACCGATCACTATTCACTTTTTACTATTCATCATTTTCGAGGTCAGTTTGAGATTTTGAGAAACTTTCGGAAATTTTACTATTCACGTGACACTATTCATCCCCGGAGAAATTCCCGTTCATCATCAGCATTCATTAATTCGTAAACCTAGTTTACGAGTGTTCAAAAATTCACGTAACCAGTTTGGTTTAGCAGTGAATTCATGCATTTCAGTTAAGGACACATCACGTAGACTAGAGGAGTCTGCATATCATCAGTATCATATTCAGTACATTAGTTCATGCACGGGTATGCATTATTATAATTAACGTTACCACTCAGTAATTTCTACTAACATTATACTAAATACTCCCGATAATGATCCTAGTATATTTTCATACTAAATTTAATAATATAGAGATGATATTATTAATTTACCTGGTGTTTTTAAACCAATCGCTATAAATTCCGTCAGGAGCTTATAACTCCGTCGGTTTGCGAAATTTTAACCCGATAATTATTCTGACACCTGATTCTTGTCAGGAATATATTTTTACAATTTATACAACTTCGTCGTATTTTACTTCACTTCGTTGATATTTATTTCAAGACAACCCGGTACCCGATAACACCCGCTATATACACTAAAACAACTAACACTTGCAAAATCTAACCAAAATATCTAACATTTGCCTCTTTTTCAACCATATAGGACGCCCCCATGCCTTTTCTTTCCAAAATTCTTCCACATTAATGAGAGTTAGTATCATGTCTTTTTATTTATTTTACATAACATCAAAACTAGTCTCATTTCCAAGTTAACAAGATCAAACCTATCTCTTTTCCTCTCTTCATATCCCACGGCAGCCCCAAGAACAAGAAGAAGATCCCATAATTTTTTTTCAAGAAACAAGTGTTTATCTAGTCCATTATATGATCCTTGTTAGGGTTTTGAGATAAAAACCCCAAGGTTTTTATCCATTTCTCTTCAATCTCATCCTACATTGTAAGTAACCTCAAGAACACTTATTTTTCATATTTTACTTTCATTTGAACCATGTGATCATGTATTTTTAAGTTGTTGTAGTGTAAAATGCAACTTACATATGTTATGATACTATTTTTCTTATAAATCATCTCTAACACTAGATCTACTAGTTTTATTATCATCCTCATGAGATCCACCAAGGTTGGTGATGTTTAGGACCCCATGACACCCTAAGAAGGTGTATGGTAGGATTTGCGAACTTGTGGAGTTGATTTGAAGTGATTTGAATAAGTTTAGAACTTTAAAAATGGATTTTAAACATTATAGATGAGGGTCTGTCCATAAACGGCAGATCTGGAAACCTCAGTAATTTTTGAACTATTGTGGCCTTCAAAATCAGATAGTACTTTCAAAAACGAAACCGTGGGCGCCGGAATCACTAAAATCGGACTTATAACGAAGGAGATATGATTTTTCGAAGTTGGGTGACGAAAACTATTGTTTCAGAAAATTAGGTGCTGATTGCCGAACTTTAAGGGGCAAAATGAGTCATTAGCCGTGATCTAGACAAGCCGAGCCACTGAAAATATGTTAGTTCATATTTTTACGAACGCGTGGATATAAAGAACGTTAAAAACGAGCTTATAACGACCGAGATATACACGTTTAAAGCCGACGATTCACATACCTTTTTGACAGCCCACTTTCACAAAATAAACTAAGTATAAAAAAGGGTTAATACACAAATATGTTACTAAACTTTCCATAAAAGTTCGCCTAAGTTACTGAACTTTCATTTTGTTCACTTAGGTTACTGAACTTATAAACCATGACATTTGGGGTCACTGAACTTGTAAAAACATGACATTTATGTTACTTAACATATCAAAAAATATACGATTAAGTCACTCCTACCAACACTAACAAATGCTTTCTATAAGTTCAGTAACCTAAGTGAACAAAATGAAAGTTTAGTAACTTAGGCGAACTTTTATGGAAAGTTTAGTAACATATTTGTGTATTAACCCTATAAAAAACTAGTGTTTTTACAAGTCGCCGAGTTGACAGTCGATTTTCTATGTGATCGAGACTTGTATGATCAAAAGTATAATAACATGACATTTATATATTGTTACAAGGTTTTCAAAAGCGTCGAGTTTGATCGCTAACACTTAACGAGCACCATTTCGCGACTAGTTTTACAAGGCCTTTTGGACATATTTTCACAAGCCATAAAAAGTGTTATTTTGCGACGAAAACATTATAATTGACAATAAAACACCGAACAAGGATCGTGGAGTACCGTTTCAACATATTTTCACGAAAAGTAGTATACGACTTAACGAGATGTTAAAAGCGTATTTTTCGACAATAAACAATATTTTCAAAAGAAACAAGTGGCATCGTTAACATACGTAATTGCATGAGTTGAGTTGTATAATTGCTTACATTAGATCATATCCTCATATTAGGTCGCGGTTAGAGACCGAGCCTCATTTTAGCGTATCCATTATTATCATTGTTGCTATCGTATCAGGTGAGTTTCATAGCCCCTCCTTTTACTTGTTTTATAACTGTTTTGGGGGAGAATACATGCTCGTTTTCAATTTAACTCCATTGCTTGTTTTACTTGAAACATGATTTGTTTTTCAAACATTATTAATTAGCTAAAATACTTAAGTCGTTGCTCAGAAGTATTTTGTATTTACATTTATCACATTTGATTATGTTCTTAGGGACACTAGAACATTAAGCCATATCATATTACCTATGTCATGACCCAATAAGCGCAAATGTTTTGGATAGATCTGTTAGGATTGATCTCCCTGTCCGGGTGGTGTTCCCCACCTGACTGTTAAGTCAAACGGACGCACAATCATTTAAGGAACCCTGAGTGTCCTAGGTGTACATCTACCAGAAACTTAGAATGTCCGGGTGGTTTCCCCACTTGAATGATATGCCAAACGTGTTGTGGTTTCCCAACTGACTGATATGCCAACGTGTTGTGGTTTCCCCACTGGCTGATATGCCAAACGTGTTGTGGTTTCCCCACTGGCTGAGATGTCAACGTATTGTGGTTTCCCCACTGGCTGATATGTCAAACGTATTGTGGTTTCCCCACTTGACTGTGATGTCAAACGTATTGTGGTTTCCCCACTTGACTGATATTTCAAACGGACGTAGTTTCCCACTTGACTGTTATGTCAATGCATGCTCATATTAGAATCATATGGCTTTGGTGTCATGAAATTTAGTTGTCAATAACTATATATATATATATATATATAGGGAATATATTGTTCATTTAACCTTTGTGGTTCATGAATCAATTGAAGTTCATAAACCAAATCATATTTGGCAATGGGTTGTAAATACACAGGTTGCAAGTCTTGTATGGGCGGGACTAGGAACTGGGTGGATTTACAATGCCTTTGCTGGGAAATCTTCATTCAAAGGCATTACATTTTTCACTAACTCTATGAACTCACTAACCTCGTGTTGACATTTTTAGCATGTATTTTCAGGTATAAGCAATAGCACGCTACGGGAGGTTTTGGCAGGGCATGGCATGGTCATAGAAGACTCTGATAAACATTTGGGACCATTTTACTTATTTTAAAGGGCCTATTTCCGCACAACTTTTAACAATGTAAATTCAACACTTTTGTTAAACAATTTTATTATAAATGGTTGAGATGAAAAACCGTTCTTTACACTTGTGTTGTGATACCAATTGAGTTACACCCCAGCGACGTGTAAGCTTCCGCTGGACCCGAATTTGGGGGTGTGACAGATTGGTATCAGAGCCTTGGCTATAGAGAACTGGGTGATTTTAAAACCTAGACTATAGCTACTTTCACGAAAACTTAACCCTATGACCGCCACGTGCCTGCCTGCCAAGCTGATGCCTCATTTGTGGTTTGTTGCTGACATATGTGATGAGATTTGTATCTCATTATCAGATATATTATACTTTCTTATTCTCATTGATGACTATAATTGTCTTCCATACAAACATGCTCACATATAGTACACGTCTCAGCGTTACGACTTTTCCTTACGTTGTTTCATCATTCGACCTCGAGTTTGGTCACTTGCCTTAGTCTTTTCGAACATCCCTTAAATGTGAAGGACATAGTATTAATATAACTGAGCTGAGTATTCCAAAATTCATTGAACCTCGGTGGAATATAGACTGGTCATCTATATTCGACCCGGGACAGTGGGACATAGGCTGACCACCTATGCCCGACTCAGAGGTGAATTTTGAAATACTGAGAATAGTTATAATAAAATTATGTCCGGGTTGCATTCCTACTCGATTTATTAAGGTTTCAAAAATTCATGTGTGTGTATGATATGTGTCTAAATACACATATATTTTACATTATTTAAACCCACAAAAACAGCCAAAAACACTTTGAAATGTCACATAATACTATAAATATCATTGGAATGTGTTTTTATATGATTCAGGTGCAAAAGGAGTGAAAACAGATGAAAAACGAGCAAAGTTTCATAAATTGGCAAAATCAGTCCCTGAACTTTCAAAGTTGACAGAAAATACCCCTGGTTGTATAAAATGGAAAAATAACATTTATGGTCCTTGGGATATTGAAATTTGGCATGTTTAACCCTTGTGTCAACTTTGGGAAAGTTACACTTTCAACCCCTCAAAACTTCATAAATTACACAAATGGTCCCTAAGGTTAAATCCGGATCCAACACTAAATACCCTTAACCCATATTATTACTAAATCCTAAACCCAGCAAATAATAAACCCAGTCCAAGCCAAATAACCCAAAGCCCAATAGATAAAACCCGGCCCACTTTTCCCTTTGCTAAAATATCCCAGGGTCAAACCAAGTTTGACCCGTCTTCTTCTTCCCCATACCGCCAAAACCACCATCACCCCTAGTTTTCTCTGCCAAACCACCTGACACATCCACCATCACCTTCCCCCTCCTCCTCTACACTCCACCTAACAAGCCAAGTGCATTTAATGCACTCTTCCACCTCACAGGTTAAAAATCCCACTATCCCAAGTTTCCCGCCAAAAGTATTTTCAACGACTGAGATCACTTCAAAGCAATTAAATGGGTGGGATTAGCTCGGAATGGAGAGAGAAAGCTTTTGGAGTGCTATATAAAGAAGAAGAAGCACAAGAATGAAGTTTGTCAGTAGTTTAAGACCAAAATTAGTGTAGAAAGTAGCTTAATGTTATTTCAGTTTCATTTAAGGTTTTCAGTTGTAATTCAAGTTTGTTTCAAGTAATATGTTACTTCTGTATTGTAATCATTCCAAGTAGTAATAAAATTTCAAGTTTTCAATTTCTCTGTTGATTCGTATTAAGTTCCATAGTAGTTAGAATCAATCACAAACACTCCACACCCTTATTATAAGCTTATACAAGCTTATCATAGCTTGTTGTAGGCTTATTATAGTTTAGTCAGTATCATTTCAAGAAATCAAGAAAAAGTCAAAGAAAGTCAACCTGTGGTCCAATAAGCAGTTCTGGGGGGATAGAAGCTAATCTAGATGGCTTTTCTGGTTTCTAGCTTGTTGACAACAAGCTAGGAGTGGTTTCTGATCCTTGGTTCATGTTCTTTAAACCTCACAGTTGTAAGCTTTTTCTAAGTTTTTGATTTAATTGATATTTACTGTACAAGTGCTTATTATTAGCTTATTATTGCTATTTAATGCTTATCATTAGTTTTTAATCATATTTTATCAGTAGAATCAGTATTTATTAGCTTTATCTCATTTTACTTAAAAACAGTCAAAAAGCCAAAAAATAGCATAGCTTATATTACTGCTTATTTCTGCTTTGAAAGTAGCTTAATATAGTTAAAATAAGTCATTAATCAGTAATTATTCAATATTAGGCTTAATATAACCATTTTCAGTTCAAAAATCCACCACAGACACCTTTTAAGGGGTGTTTGGTTTAAGCAGTCAATTAGGTGTTACTGTACATTTACCATTTCCCCAACTTTGAACCAGCTTAATTTAGCTATAATAAGCTGTTTTCAAGATCCCTTAAGTCATTTAGATAGAAAATTCAGTTTTAAGTAACTTGTGGTAATTTTAGGCTGTGAAAAATCCAAATAAGCCAAATACAAGCACAAGCTTATTTTGCACTTTTCCTTGGCTTCTCTGAGTTCATTACAGTCCATTTAGTGAGTTCTCAAAGGCTCAGACCTTGGTGCTTTATGCACACAAGTCTACACAGGACTGATCCAACTATCAGCCTGCATCAGTTTTAAGGTTTTAGGCAACCTGATCTAGGGCATAATCAGAGCTCAATTGGTTGTAGGAATTTGGGGATTTTAGTGTTTTCATGTAGCCAACAGTACCAAGTAGCTTTTGCCCCCTTAATATTTAGAATTTTCTGCTTATTTATTAGCTTAAATAGCTCTGCAAGTTGGCTGCTTGAACTGAATTTTCTGCATAAGTTGTGAGCCTGCCAAAGTGCTTATCTTGATCATTGCTTGTGCTTATTTGTAGTTTTAAGTTGTTTTGTGCTTATAGTAGTGTATTAAACCTGTTCTAAGCCTTTGGTAGGGTTTTGAGCTTATTAGCTTATTTTTAGCTTATTTGTTCAACTGCTTATCTACCCAACTGCTTATTTAGGTGTAGCAAACTTTTGATTTTAATTTTCCTATATTAAGAATATTATTTTAGACTTACCTTGAATTTTTCATAATTTTCCTAAGTCATTTGATATTTTTAATCTTTTTAATTAGTTTCTATTAGTAATTAAATCATAATAAATAAAATAATAATCAGAAAAATATAAATCTAATTTTCATAATTTTCTTTTGTCATTTTTAATCTAGGAAAAATATAATCATATTTTTAGACCTTAAGAAAAACAAAAATAGAAAAATAGTGATAGCTTCTATTTAATAGAATTTATCTTTTTAAATTTTAATTAAGCATTTTTCATTTTCATAATTTTCTTAGCTTCTTTTCATTTTATAATATTTATAGAAAAAGTTTTAGATTTTTCTTTGTTTATTTAGTATTTTTTATAATTTAAATTAGTTTTAAATAATTATTAAATAATAAATAATTAATAATAATTAGATAAAAAGTATAAAAAATATAATTTTAGTTTTAAAATAAGTTTTAAGTAATTTTACATTTTTAGGCTTTAATTTTATATATTTCAGTTTTTGTCCCATTTTAGATTTCCCGTTACGCGTTTTTAGCTTATTAATTCGCGTTTAATTTTCTTGTGTATATTTGTTTTTAATTTTTTAATTAGATATAAAAAGCAAAATCCAAAATATCTAAATCATCTATCACTCTAATCCAAAGCTTTCCACAGTTTGCCCATTCATACCTCGTTGGGAAACGATCTGGGTAATCACTTACCTGGTTTCACACTACACACGAACGTGAGTTTTTGCAAGTATCCTTTTTCACAAAAGGGTGATTTGTATTTATTCACGTGTATCCGCTGTCTGCATTTATTTATAAGTGTATTCAGCACGGATCAAATTTTGGCGCCGCTGCCGGGGAGGTGTGTTGCGACAATATTGTTTAGAGTTTAAGCGATTAGTGATTTGAGATCCTTCTTCCAGAAGTTCCTATTTCCCATAAAAAATATAAAAATACAAAAATATTTTTCTTTTCTTTTCTATATATATTATCATATAAAAAATAAAAACACCAAAAACATTTTTCCGTTTTCTTTGTTTAATAATAACAACAATAAAATTTACCATCGAGAACCAAGACAGAGTACTACCTAACTGGGGGTACGACCATAATAAGTTCCCAAACCAAAGATTAAAACTTGCCTTTGTATCGCTTGCGAATTCGGCTCACCTTTGATTGATAAACAAACTATAACGGAGGTTTAAGGATAGTTTGACATTAAATTGTCGAACTGAAAGAAGCGGGTTTTTAAGGAGCATTAATTGCCCACCTTTGCTTCTCCGCCACTCTGTGCGTTTTTCAGTCAGAGAGCTACCGTACGCTGGTTGATTTAAGGTTTAAGTTCCTTGTGTTTTGCTTTGATCTTGTTGAAAAACCAAAAAAACCAAAAATATTCATCTTTACCCTCTTACCTTTTTTTGATTCTTTATCCCTTTACCCTCTATTCATTTGATTCTAAAACTTCTTATACCTTTCTTCTATGGCACATCTGGGCTATCACTGTTGTGATTGTAAAAACCCGGTAAATGGCAGCTTTCGCTGTTTAAAGTGTCAGTGTGAGCGGTGTGGAAATCATGCACCAAAAGGATCATGTACTCGGTGTGAAGTAGCCCTAAAAAAGGAGCTTAATTCCATCGATAATACTCTTCATGATTATCAAGAACAAGAACCAGAGACCATAACGGAAGTAGTGGAAATTCCTAGCTCTCAGAGCACACCACTTGTCCCACCTCCGGATTCCTTTTCCGAACACTCTCCACAACCCCAGCCATCTTCACTCACTCAGCTTAATTGTTGTATGTGTAAAAATCCGTTGGGGGATGATTCGCAGTGTAAACGATGTTTTTGCACTTATCAATCCGCCACACTTGATTATCCAGATTGTCACAACGGTTTCAGTACCCCTTCTCAGGATTCATTTTGGCAAGAGCCGTTTAATCAAAACTTCAATGATATATCATTTCAAAATATGCCAAATGATCTTTGTGAGCATTGTGGAGGTCCACACCCAAGTTTTGATTGTCAAACAAATAACATGCTTGTCTATGAGCAGGTTTCTTGTAACAGTCAAAATTTCGGGTATGACCAATATCCATATGATTCACCGAATCAGTCACAGCAAATGTATTGTTGTGAGTACTGTGGTGGTCCACATTATGAATCTGATTGTCAAAAGAGGACCCCGCTTGTCTATGAGCATGTCCCTTGTAACAATTATGATCATTCTTATCACAACCAGCCTCCACAGCATCAAACGATTCAAACTCAGCCTCAGCTGCCTCTTGAAGAATCTTTTGAAGATGTATTCCAAAAACTTAAAAATTTTGCGGATACACTTAATGATTCGGCTGTTAGGCATACCCAAAATGATCGTCATGGTGAATCTATGGAAGAGATACTTGCCATAGAAAGAGCTGCACACAATCGTTTATTATTTAAATAGGCGTGCATGCTCGATGACGAAGATGAAGACGACGAGGAGAGTACTATTCCTGTTAGTGATATCATTTCTCAACTCCCTCAGTCTATTACAATCACATCATTCTTTCCAACTGTGAACTCCGAGGACTCTCGTATTATGGGGGATGAGCCTCTTAGCACTGTTCCTGAAAAGGAATCGGACGAATTCATAAAGTCTAGTGCTGGGAACCTTATCCCAATCCCAAGTGAGTCTGAGGATATGTCCCACAGTGAAAGTGATGGTTCTTTTTGTAGTGATCATCCTTTTGATACTACTGATGATTTTTCCGGGACATTTTCTAACCCTCTTTTCAATGATTCTTTCGGGATTTTCTCTAATCCCCTTTTCAAATCAAATGATGATTTTTCCTCTAGTGATGATGAATCACTTTCTGATGAGGAAGTTCAAAATGAAAGTCTCAAAGTCCATTCAAATTCTCTTTTTGAATTTGATGATATATTGTTCATCTATAGAATCTGAGAGCAACTCCAAGAAATGCAATTCTAAATCCAAACATATTCTATTTTATTACACTAGTTATCTAAGAACTTTCAGTTAGATATTAATGTTGTCAAATCATATTGTATTCAAGCATGATACAACAATAACATCATGTACATGAAAAATCCTTAGATTTCATTCATGTTCTATATAGATTCATTTACCGCACATGTTTATTAATAAACATATGTTCCAAGGTTGTATGTCTTATTTTCTAAATCATTCAAGTGAAGTATCATTCCAATCCAAGACTTAACATTTTACTTATATGAAATGTTACTTCCTATATGTTATACAACATATATGATTCAAGAAAATAAATATAATACTCTCACTAGCTTTCAGGAATATTTAGAAATTATCTTATTTTAATTATAAATCTAAACATGGATTTAATAATTAAACATAAGTTTTATTTCCTAGATGCATGCATTAATCCATTCATGAATTATTGCACTTTGTACACTTCTAAATATTATTTGAATTCATAAACTCCTTTTGATTACTTACCGTCCTCGCACAAGTAATCACTCAAGAAAGAGTTTTGATATTCCATTGTCATTTTTCATATTAATGAAAATAGGTATGACTATTATCATCTTAATATGTTTAATGTGCCTATGAAAGAATATTCAATCATAGTTAATTACTTAAGTGTGATTAATAATCTTGTTATAAGACATACATTAAATATGTGTACAAAATTGTCCATATGATTTCTACACAAAGATTTAAACCACTAGGGTTTTCCATCTCTTTTAAGAAACTCATCTTTATTCTATAGTCTAACCATAGATGTCAGATAAACCAAGTTTCCAAAATTGATTATCTTTATGGACAACATCTTAACATTCACAGTATGAGTAATTTGCAAAATTCAATATTTGCAATCCATCATGATTAACAAATTTACCATGATCCTGTAACTCATATTCCTCAGCATATTAATCAAATTTATGAGATTTCCTTGCGAATCTATGAATGAGAATTCCATCATCTTTAGGTCTAACATTTACATGTCTAGCCTCATTATGATATTCACTAGCGTATTTTAGAAGATAACGTATCTTGTAATTTTATCTTTACAAGATAAAAACTCCCACTTGCCTTTTGTAATACATTTAAAGGAATTAACAAAATTCAATTTCAGTATTTTCGATAATTAGATCTTTAAGAAAATAAAATACCCGTTGGTAAATATTCATATAAACCATAGTATTTTCTTAAAGCTAGGATCCTAATTGACATAGTTCCATTACATCAGTTGATCTGCTAGTAATGAAAGTATTCTACAAGGTAATCTGTCGAACAATAATTGGTAAACAATTTCCAATTCCTAGATCATTATGGGATTTACATTTGCCAAACCTAGTTGCATTTTAAACATGTTTCATCCCCAGTTCTAGGTCTCACTAACAATTCAATTAATTCGTCTAATTTAGAAACTGCAAATTCTCATGTACGTCTCACGTAATCATGAAATTTACCTTGTCATTACAATCTAGCTAAGGTCTCACTTAGGTTAAATTGTAACTTCAAGTATTCCTTATAACTAGATGGCATAAACTTAAAATTAAGGGTACTAGTTTTTTATGTCTGTAATTAAAAAAATTATGTATGAAGAAGCATGCATACATCTTCATAACATAGGTTTTAATAAAAACTTTTTATTAACTAATTCACTAAGATTAAATTAACAAAGTTTTGATTGATGTATTGGGTTCACCAATCAAAGAATTACCTTTAATTATCGTCCATTATACCGTACTTTTGTATAAGTCCAAATACTTAGTGTTTCGGATAATTACCACAAAGTGGCGCATGGAATTAAAGGCTAATTCACCCTTAAGATGATTTTGTACAAACGAATAGTCGTACTAGGTAGCTCCAATTTGACGCAAAAAAGAGCGGGGAAACTAAGGTTAGCATAAAGCTATTAAAAACCCGTTTCTTTAAGGTCACAATTTAATGCGTACCCTTCTTAAACCCCTCTTATAGTTTTGTCACAATTGGGTGAGCCGTTCTTACTATTGGTACAAAACTCATCACTCAATTAAACTATTGAAAATTTAACTCTTAAAAAACCAAATCATATTTCACCATTATTTAATCCAATTTATTTTTCTATTCAAAATTACCCTTTTGTTTACAACATGTCAAACAAAAATAAACAAACAAGTAATAATAAAAAATAAAGAACTAAACAATACGCACATAACGTAACAATTAATATGTGTAAAACACATAGCCACATGCATACTTATTCGATAAAACCTATAAATAATCAATTATAGGTTAAATAACACATATATTAACTATGACTCTCACTTACAAAGGCAAGTGAACCACATGCATTGACAAATCAATTGAGTAAACCCTAGCTAAAAATATGCCGTATTACACATAATTGATTAATTAATTTTATTGAGGTCTTCCCCAATCCAAGATTTATCAAAACAATACATGTGAATAAATCTTAACAATTAAACTCAAATAATCTTAACAATTAAATCATATAGACAATAATCTATGACAAACATGCATGTTTTTATCATGGATTTCTCATAACAATTATATCACGTTGTCACAAGATCACATACAATTAACACGTAATTATATCATGCAATCCTAGGGTTCCTAATTCAATTAATAAATATTTTTTTATTAATAAGGGCAAATCCCCCCCCCCCCCTAAATTTAGGGTTTTGAATTTTTCTAAACTCTAAAATTCGACATATATAAATAAACACAATACAAGATTCGTTTTTAACGTGTTTTGGTAATTAATTACACATTATCCAAGGCTCGTGATGCCACTGTTAGATTTTAATAACATGACATATTATAAATTAAACACAATTAACATTAAAGTAATGCGAAAGCGTAAAGGATCATATAACATATAATTAATTAACCGAATAATAAAAGTATGCGTACCTTTTAGCAATTCTTCAACAAGAAACTTTATGAACCCTAATTAGGGTTTATGTGGATTAACGAATTGTCCCTTACCGTTTTAAAATTCAATCCAAGATACTAACAATAATGTGTTAGTACCACGTTCTTGTACACACGTACTAATACCAAGTTAACGTTAATGCGAGTTAATAACACACAAATTAAAACCAAACAATTTGTTTAATAAAACAAAATCGATCAACCCTTGGTGAGGGTATAGTTCGATCGGCCTAACAAGGAAAAGAGGAGAGAAAAAGGTTTAGGGTATTGTGTGTGTACAAGAGTTACAAAACAATGACCCTAAGCCTTGTATTTATAGATTAGAAAACTTGGAAGACAAGTTGGTTAAGGATTAGGAAACCTAATCCCTATAACCGATCGGTCAAGACTCCTCAAGGGGACCCGGAACCTTCTTGACTTCTATTTACATCTATAGTCCTTTCCTTAATTATTTAACGGTCATTAGTCAATTATCATTAATTACATAACGGCAGTGTTGCAAAAATCAGCCGAATCGGCCGATTAATCGGCGATTCCAAGGTAATCGGCCCTGGAACTTGGAGAGAATTCCAAGGTAATCGGCCGATTAATCGGCCGAGTCAAAAAAATCGGCCGATTAATCGGTAAAAAATCGCTAATCGGCCCCGGACCGCCTCAGTACCGATTCACGATTTTTGAAACATTGCATAACGGTCGTTAGTCGTTTTGTGTATTTAATAATTAAATATAACTTTTTATATATAACTATTAATCATTAACTTTTCATACATAAAGTGTGCAATCCCGTGGTCTCGAGTTCGATCCTAACATACACTACTAATTTATGTCCATAAAACTAACAAAAATACCCTCATGTACAAAGCACATGATGCGTCTTAACGGTAGAATTTAACCGACGTTATGGCTAAGGATGAGTCGTGCTACAAAACTTCATTATGAGGATTCATCATGCAAAAATGAATGTCGAAGGACTTGGGTTGTGATTTTGGCCAAACTACAGGGACGAACGATGTCCCATAAAAAGGTGTATATTGGCGGGGACACCCTGACCCGGGGTGCCTTTTAGACGAACGATGTAGTTTACTCTTTAACAAATATAAAATAATAATTTGAGTGAATTCTCAAACATTCATCACATAATAAGCATCCTAGATACAAACATCATGCCCGTGGGTTTTTTCTGAATTAAACAGAACAAAAAAAAAAAAAAAAAAAAAAAAAAAAAAAAAAAAAAAAAAAAATAAAAGATAAGATAAAATGTACCATGATTTTATAAACTTAAAACCACAACATACATTTATAAAGTAAAACCAAGCTTTTACACACATTCTCACATAACATGATTTTTTTTATTGAAAAACGTTAAATATATAGATAACTAAGAATTACAACTACCCTACATTATTAACAACTCTAATACTACGACCAAAACAACCCCTCAAACCACAATCACCTCAACGACCCTCATACTACAACAACCCTTAAACCACAACGACTCTCAAACAACGACCCTAAAACTAGAACGAGCTTAGTATCTACATCAACTCACTATGAACATCCAACAATCAAGAGGATGAGCTCCCGCCATCCAAACCCAAATATAACACATAACCACTAATAGCAATCACCTGGTAAAAAAACCATGGAAACGGTATCCACGACCCTTGTGACACAAAACAAAACCCATCAAAATCTCAAACCAAACAATCTTTACACCACAAAGCTGAAATGACCACAACCATTGCAGACCTTCACTATTGTCACACCCATGTCAAACCTTGACTTGAACGATGAACACCAAATGCATCACAAGCAAGACCACAACCCAAAACACTTTCGCAACAACGTGACCCACAAATGTCAACCACCTTATAAACCTTGGCAAGCCTGACTCTAAAACCTGAATTGAACTTATATAACAATGCCGGAAACTAGCATTACGAGCCATCAATGAAAACAAGACCAAAACCCCCTAACCACAACCATTACAGCCGAAACTGTAACACCCCCAATTTCGGATAGCAACAGCGGAAGACTTAATTGGGTGTTACGTAGTGGATCTTTAGTCATAACCATAGAAAATGACTTTAGAAAGACGTTTTAAGTTTATCATTCAAAATACAAACATTTAAAACACAAAGATGTTTCATAGTTAACACGTTTATTTAGATTCGAATGATAAAACATTTATTTAACCACCCATGCAGGGTTTAATGCCCACTCCGTGCCTTGAGTTCCAGCCTTTAGTTACCTGAGATAACATGCTAAAAGTCAACAAAAGTTTAGTGATATTCATAGGTTTAAGTTTAATAGTTTGAACACAAGTATAAGTGTTAATTGCATCGAATTACAATTAAACAAGTTAAAATCAAGTTGTTATTGCATTAAGCTCATGACACGCAACGCTTAACAAGCATCAAATATGATGTAAAGTATATAGGCCCTCGAGATGGGTATTTGCCAATAACCCATAAGTTTGTTCAAATAAAGTGCGCCTGGGTGGCTCATCCTAGCAGACCCAAACGGGGATTGTCAGTCCCAAATAGATCTATTCACAACTATTTACGTTCACTCGCAAGTGATTAAGGTTCATGATAGAGGGACTTTTGGCAATGGCTACTTAAGCAATAATAACAACAGTCATAGCATACAAAAAGTTTGTGTTCATGTTTGTAGCATGTATCTCCCCACAAAAGATTTAAAAGTTTAAGTGTGGGCTATGAACTCACCTTAGTAGTACATTAGTGGTGGTAGTATCGTACTTAAACGATGAAAGGAAACGGCTTCAACACACGACCTATATAGTATATGGCAAGTTTTAGTGGTTTGATAGTCTAAGTTTGGTTTATCGCGAATCATAACGTTTAAGGTTTTATCGATTGGTAATTTATTTGTAACGTTAAAATATGCATGTTTAAATGATCAAAGTTATATATAAAATATAAAGTTATATATAAAAGGAATATAAAGTTTTATATATATATATATATATATATATATATATATATATATATAATATATATATATATATATATATATATATATATATATATATATATATATATATATATATATAACTCTTAGATATGTGCTCGTTCGTTGAAGTATATGAGATTTGCTAAAGAGATCGTTGTTTATAATCGAAGTTAGTTGATGATAAGTTAGGTTCTTCGTTAATGATTTCGTTAAGTGGTTATATATATGTATATATATTTATAAGTTATAAATATATATAATTATAGTGGAAAATGTGTCGTTAATGTCGAGTGACGAGTTTATAAAATAATTTTATAAACTTATAATTAGTTATTTCTGAGATAACCCTTAGGTTTCACAAAGTTACAGTTTTGACCCTAACGGCATAATCTTTGCACCGTTAGTCCTCGGTTAAGTTTTTATTACATTTTAGGTCCAAAACCTTTAATATTTACATTTTATACTCAAAAATTCCTGAATTTACAGTTTTCATCACAAGATTATCAAAATGACAGTTTTTACCGTAAGTTTCCAAATTTGGCAGTTTTAGTCCTTCGGTTAGCAACTCTTTAAAAAACAAGTCCAAAATTTATAAAAATCAAAGTTTACTATTTTTAGTTCATAAATAAGTTTAAAACAGTTTTTGTAACTTATATAAAATGCTTATTTTTGTCGAGAGCTTATTTTCAGCTTATGGGCTTTTAACGAGCCGAAGTTGTGGCCCATTATGGTTTTGCGATCCAATGGGTTTAGTGAGGGTTTGGGCTTGGTTACGGGCTTGTTTAAAGGTTATAAAAATAACACAAGTGAGCTTATTCACTCAGCTTATACGATAAGCTTAAAAGTGGCTTAGTGGGCTTATAAGCCCATCGCTTATTTTTAGTGTTTTGTGAAAGTTGTTGTTCGATCGATTTCTTTGAGTTTAAATATGGTTCGAGGTAAGTTTTCTAGGTCGAGTGAAATACATGGCTCGATAGTTTGGTAGTTCGACTATCACGTCGAGTTATAAAATATATGGGTTGTATGTCGAGTTAAGAAAATACGAGACCAAAGCTAACGCGACTTAGCTTGTTTGAAACAGTTTTAAAACCTTGAAAATATTCTAAGTGTTTTGTTACTTTTCGAAAGTGACAATGTGACTTAGTACGTGTGATTTTTATGGTTTATACGATTATATATCATTCGAATGATTTCTGTTCTTGATAAATAGCATGACAAGGATATAGTATGTCGAATAAAATATATATGTTGTTAATATAGTTTACGAAGTATCGAAGCAAAATGAATCGTGACATGTAAATGTAACTCAACGTAAGAATTTGAAAAATAAGGAAATGGCTTACTTCACCTCAAAAGGTGGGGCGTAATCACCAAGTCGAACTGAGTTAGGCCAAGTGGATGGTGTAGCTCGATTCTTGACCTTCCAAAGATATAGGAACGAGTTTGATATAGCCCTTGGATTGATTCAAATGCTTCGAATTTTAGGCTAAGCTAGGCGAGCTTATGAACTGAAAAGACTTAGAGATATTTTGTGTTGGATTTGTTTGTGGGTGATTGAATGCCGATCGGTTTTGAGGTTATTTAAGGGCAATTCATTGTGTGTTATAATGGATGAAATGATGAAGAATGATGAGGATTTTAAGGGTGTCATTGTATAGTCAAGTTGGAGTGTGCCAGTGAGTAAAATGATAGTTGTTTTTGGTGCTATTGGCCGGCGGTAAACACCAAGGAGAAGGTGACAAAACAATTCTTAAGGGTTAGTTCTTGTGGTTTGTTCGAGTATATCATGTGTTTAACATATTTTAGACTTGGCCAAAAATAGAAGTAGGGTCGTTTGATAGTTTGTTCACTCGATAAAAGCTTGAGCGAATTTATTTGCTAGCCAAAATATATTTTTGGTTCGAGTTGGGTGTCATGCGAGACACTACTTAACTAAAATATGGAATTTAGGTCGTGTTCATAATATGTCGAGGGCATTGAGCTTTGATAGATTTTAAACAAGTAAATGTTCGAGTTTGGATGTGATGTTTGTTTCACTTGATTCTTAGCTAGGTCGAAAATTGAGTTGAGCAAAATAGTGATATGGTTGTCAAGCTAGATCGTTCGTGATTTAGCCAAATTGTTCGATCATTGAGCAGCCAAATCGAAATGTATATATGACATCTTTGGGCTTTGGTTTTGTGATTGGGCTCGTTCGGTAGACTGGCCCAAAGAAAAGAAATGAAAAATAATAATGGTCCGTTTGGTATGTTTAGTTTGCCGAATTATTGGGCTAAGGCCCAATGAGTCTAGCAGTCCATTTAGGTATTGGGTCGAGGCCCCAATATAGTTACTGAGTATTCGTGACAATTTCCATGAGCTCGGGAATGTATTTGATCACGTTCGGTTAATTGACGAAACGTATAAACGTTAAGTATTAAACGTTAATGGTTTTAGATAATTTCGCGATTTTAGACTATCAAGGTTCGTGTGTAAGCATCGTTTCTAGGTACACGGTAATCACAAGTATCGTTGTGATTAAAACTAGTATAGCATGAATAACAAAAAAAAAAAAATTGTTACCAGTAGAAATGGTTATTAAATAAGGTAATGATTCGTTAATCATTTATTAGCATTTACTATTCATAGGAAAAATTACGAGAGGTTAAAGAAACAACGACACTACATGAACCTGAAACACAACCAACGCCAAAACACAACACCACCAAATTTCATCACTACCACATCGTGTGTTTGTTTAAGTTTATTTATGAACTTATTTTTAAGCACAACTTTGATTTTTTGGTGTATTTTAAAACTTGCTGGCTTATATTAGTTTGTTATTATATAAAAAAAACTTATATAAGAGCATAAGACTATGTGTAGTGGGAAGAAGTGGAGAGTGGGGGGTTGTTTGACACGTGACATGTGGGGGTAGTGTGGAGCTTTGTTGAAAAAGTGGTGTAGTGGAGAGTGGGGGGTTGTTTGACACTTGTCATTTATTTTATATTCTTTTTTTTTAATAATAAAAAACTTATAAAAAAAACTAAATAATATAAATAAAAAGATAATTTCATTAAAATAAATCCTAAAACTATTACATAATTAAAAAAAAAAAAAAAAAAAAAAAAAAAAAAAAAAAAGTCATACAATTTCATACTAAATATTACATAAAAAACACTACCAACCATACTTTTTTTTGATTGCTTCATTGATTTGTTCGTTAATAGCTTTTTCCTCGTCGGTCATCCCATCGGTGCTTCGTCGCAGTTGCTCCCAATCTTTCATTTTGATTAGCGACGCTTGGTCGTTGTATCTCTTTTCTTTAAGCTCGCGACGCTTTTGAGCCTCATCCCCTAGCCTAGCTAGTTGAGCCGCAATTTGGCTCAACGCGTTGTCGGTGTCGGTGGTAGAGGATGAGGAAACCCTTTTGCCTTTGGCACTTCGCCTACCCGAGGGCCTTTGCGGCTCGACATACACGGTCTCGTCATCTTCCGCCTCGTCGTTTAGGTTCAATGTGTGAGCATCGGACGATTGGCTTTCGGGGGCGGATGATGAATCGGTTTTAGATCGTTTTGACGGCCTCGTTGTACGAATTTCCAAAGAGGGTTGCTGGAGCCATTTTTGATGGGTGTGAAGGTACTCCCACACCGCCTTGTGTTGGAATGATTTCCCCTTAAGCGCCTTGTATTCCTTGTCGGCTGCCTCGTATGTCCACGTCAAAATACTTACACCACTTGGTACCGGCGTATTATTTTTCCGGTTGTAGATACCGTTAAAGAGTTGACACGCCTTGTTGAGGTCGGTCCACTTCCCCCGAATCATGTCCGGCGTACGATAATCTTCTCCGACACCCATTGCGGTAAAAAATGCTTCTCGAATTCGTGCCCAAAAAACCATTCCTCGTTGATAATTCGCCACAAAATAGACAAATAAACATAATAAGTTTTTAAAAAAAAATAACGAAAAAAAAAAAGAACATAATAACTAAAAAAAAATAGCATAATAACTAAAAAAAAATAACGAAAAAAAAAATAACATAATAACTTATAAAAAAATAATAACCAAAAAAAACATAATAACTAAAAAAATAAATAATGACGAAAAAAAAAACATAATATACCGGCGTTTGGATCCGTCGCAATTTCTACCCACGCACGTGCCAAGCACATCAACTCGTTGTCGTTCCATGGCATACGCGTCATCTTAGCTCTTGGCTCGCCCTCGGGTTTTTGTGTGTGCGCCCGCTTTGTTTTTTTAGACGGACCGGCGGGTTGTTTACCCTTCGCTCGGGTAACGCTTGGAAGACTATCCGGGACAATCTCCGGGACACTCTCGTTAGATCCAACATCTAGCGGGTTTTGTTGCACATAATTTTGCGGGCGAAATTGTGGAGACGTGTTGAATTGTGATGGGAATTGTGAAGATGTGTTGAATTGTGAAACGTTTTGTTGGTTATACGAGTTGAACCCGTAATTTTGGTTACCTAAAACGTAGTTTTGAAACGTGGTTTGCGCATTTGGTGGCATATGCGACATCATATCTAGAAGTTCTTGGTTTGAAAACATAGCCTCGTTCTCGTTAACACGACGAGGACGAATGTATTCGTTGTTTGGGTAATTTTGTGGGCGAGTTGGGCGGTTGGGATTCATGGTGGTTAGATGGAAATGTATAAAGATGAGAAAATGTGTTTATAAAAATTGAGATGAATGTATAAAATTGAGAGGGAATAATGGGAGGTTATAGTATGATGAATGTATAAAATTGTGTAATATGTGATGGTTTTATAGTGTAAATGGGGGTTTAAAAAAAAATAATAACTATGGCAATCCGAACGTTTGCCAACGTTCGAAAATTTATGGGAAGAAGCAAAGAAACGGGCGCTGTCAGCACAACTGAATGGAGCAAAATTTGATCAACAGCGCCCCGGCGTTTTGCACCGAGGGGCGCTGTTGGGCGTTGTTCGTGGAAAATAAGGGTGCTAAAGCACCCAGTACGCATACTCTAAGTCTTAAAATAAGGAAAAAAAAATGGAGCATAAGCCAAAAACAGATAAGCTCGTAAGCCGTAAATAGCTTAAACAAATTATTTGGGTGTGTTTGTTTAAGCTTATTTATGGGCTTTCAAGCTCATCTGTTTTCGGCTTATGATTTTCTAGGCTTATTTTAAACTTGTGCCCTTATATAAGTTTGTTATCACATAATAAACTAATAAGCCGGTTAGCCTCAAAATTAAAAAAAGAAAAAGAAAATAGTAATAAAAATAAAATAGAACTAATGATACATTAGCTAAAATTAGATAAACTTATAAGTCCATACATAAACTTTAATAAACACCTTTTAGTTTTTTGTTTTAGTATTTTATGAGAGAAGGGTTTTTATTGAAAAAGAAAATATGTTGTTGAAAAGTTCACATAAAACAAACAATAGAACTAACCGTAACTAAAAAGAATAGTTAAATTACCACCGAGATGAGAAAAAAAAAAAGAAAAAGGATCGAACCATCTCTTCTGACTGTATATAAAAACTAAAAAGAAACAAATAAGCAATAAAAAATACCAAGTTGGTGTTCCAATTTTGAAGGAAGTTTCAGCCATTTCGATCAATAAAAAATTTCAGACAATTTTACCTTTGTAGTCCTATTTTATCTTTTTTATAGACAAAAATACACCGTTGGTCCTTAAACTTGCCAAAAATCATCGCTGAAGCTCGAAAGTTGAGAAAATCATCGCCGTGAGTTCAAACCTGAGTCCTTTGACCCGTAATGCTCAGGTCAACGTCCCGTTATCTCAGGTCAACATCTCGTTATCTGTTGTCAAATCGTTATTCCAGTTAAATGACTATTTTCATTTCATCCAAACAAAAAAAAACTGCTCAAAAAAACCTCAATTTCACAAAAATTCAATTTGAAAACCCTAATTTAAAATCCACTAAAAATATGAACAATTAAACCAAAACCCACAAAAATGATGTCAGTACATTTAACTTGATGCTATTTGAACAGGTGGAGCTTGCCCATGGTGGTCGTGGTAGGCGGGATGGTGCTGATTACAGAGGCGCCAAGGGAAAACTGTTGTGGCATCATATGCTATTGCAATGTCACTGCGGAATAAGCAAAGAGTAACCAAAAGTATAGAGAGTTCAAAAAAGAATTCTCTGATGTGGGTTTGATGACCGGAGATGTTACTATTGAGCCAAATGCTTCTTGCTTGGTAATGTTCATCCCCAGTTAAGCCATCAGTATTTTTTATACCTATCTAATTTGAAAATTTTTAGGTAATGATCACGGAAATCTGGCGTAGTATGCAATACAAAGGATCAGAGCTCACAAGAGAGGTGGCATGGATTATTTTTGACGAGGTACATTATATGCGTGATAGAGAAAGAGAGGTACTTTGTGAAATTGGATTAAAAAAAGAGGGGCTTGGTTTGTCTTACGTGCTGTTTGTTTATTCAGACATTTTATGTCTGAATGCGAATACCACGAATCTGAATTAGTGGTCCAAAAGTCTGAATCTGAATTGTTTTAGTCTGTTTGTTTTTATAAAGTGTCTGAATAAACAAAAAACAATCCTTTCGCTATAAAACAAACCAAAAGACCCTCCATTCATGATTATTAATAAAAAATAAAGACCAAGATGAGGAGATAAGGATTGAAAAGAAGTAGGTGTAAAGTTTAAGCTTTTCAGATGTAATCAGACATATTTAAATGTCTAAATGAATCAGACACTATTCAGATGTATTCACACTTCAGATGTCTGAATAAACAAACAGTCTCAATCTGAAAATGTCTGACCGAATCAGACTTCAGACATATTCAGATCTGAATAAGCCGAAACAAACACAACCTTAGTGTACCTGTAAGGCTGTAAATGATCAGTTTTGTTGCAGTCAGTATTAAACTAATTATTTGAGTATTTGACCCTTAAATACTAAAAACTGAGTCCATTTATTCAAACACTAGAACTGGTTATTTCAAATGATTATTACTCCAAATACCCTTTTAGGCTTGTTGTATCTAAGATTGTACAATCTCGTTTATTGAACATACATTTGCCAGTATATGAGTAAGCATCTGATTCATGATTTCTGTATGAACAGATAGATAACTTGAGTAGTGTCCGTCTCGTAATAGAAAAAGATTTATTGCTGCTAGAAAATCGGGAAAATACCTTGAAAAAGGTGTCTGAAGTTCTTTCCAGATTTTCAAAACAAGGGATACCCTACTTGGACCCTGAAGAAGACATGAGGTTGCAATTCTTTCAACTTAGCTTTTGCATCTTCTAGTTCCTATTTATGTCTACACAGTCTCATGCTTGTTTATATATATTTGATAGGTCCAAAGTGGTTCATATAGGAAGGAAGTCCGAAGGATTGAGACCCTAGAGAACCTGTTTCAGAAGCATGAAGTTGCAAAGTCTCCACTTATTGAGCAAAAGCTGACAGTCTTGCACAAGAAGAAAGAGATCACAACTCAAATTAAAGCAATCAAGAAGTCGATGCGCTCTACTTCTGCACTTGCGTTCAAAGATGAGCTCAAAGCAAGGAAAAGGGTTCTTTGAAGACTATAGGGTAAGAAAATACTTTATATATTGAAGTTTGTGATCTACTGTTGATAAATTGCGTATTAATTCATAACTGCATTCCCATTAGTCAGGACTTCATTCTGTTAGAATGATCACCCCTTCCTTAAAAAGTTATTGGATTCAGGTGGCAAAAGGCTCGTGTCCGGTAATGGGTCAAAATTGGTATCTTTTGTAATGGATTGAAACGGTTCTGGTTGGGATGGTTAGCCTATTACACATCTTTTTTCCAAATTATTTTTTTAACTTTCTACAAAAGTAATTAGTGATCAACCTTAGTGTATCATATATGTTTCAAAAACTATGTTATTTTAGTATAGTACAAATTGTTTTTGAATATATTTGGGGTGCAAAAACTATGTTATTATTATTATTATTTTTAATCGATTTACCTGTTTGACAAGTTAGAAATAAAATACAACTTGACTTGACCCATGCATAAGTAAAGCGGTCGAAGTTAGTACCTTTATCATATTAAACATGAGATGTGGCTTTCACTTTTATTTCCAAGAAAACCATATGCATATCCTGTTTAGACTAAGTTTATGTGTTATTTGATGCAGATATGTCACTAAAGACGATGTTGTGGAGTTGAAGGGAAAAGTTGCTTGCGAAATTAGCAGCGCTGATGAATTGGTGTTAACAGAGCTCATGTTTAATGGTGTTTTCAAAGACATAAAGATAGAAGAAATGGTATCTCTTTTATATTGTTTTGTGTGGCAAGAAAAGCTTCAGGATGCTCAAAAGCCCAGGGAAGAACTTGAGATGCTCTTTACACAATTACAAGATACAGCACGTAGAGTTGCTAAAGTTCAGCTAGATAGCAAGGTTACATTCTTTTCATCTTATTTGATCTATCTTTTATTTCGAGAAGGTCTCTCCGTGTGCAATATTTAAACACCTCAGTCACAAAAATCTCTAGTATGTCGGTTTATGATAAATGTAGAGGTGGCAATTTCAACCCATTTGGGTCAAACTGGTTTGTGTTCATCTCAAATGGGTCCATGCTGTGTTTGCGGGTCAATACAACTGGATCCAGACCTTTTTGACTCGTGCTAGTGTGCTACAAATGACCCACTTCAGTAAAAAACTGTTTTGACCCATTAATCAACCTGACCACTTGCCAGCTGCCACTCTTCCAATATTAGATCACTGATTTTAGAATTGTTTTGACAGGTCCAAATTGACGTCGAGAGTTTTGTGAGCTCATTCCGGCCGGATATTATGGAAGCTGTTTATTCATGGGCAAAAGGGTCCAAATTTTACGAGATAATGGAAATTACACAAGTATTTGAAGGAAGTATTGATCAGAGGTATCAGGAGAATGGAAGAAATTCTTCAGCAATTAATATTAGCCGCAAAATCAGTTGGGGAAGCTGAACTGGAAGCCAAGTTTGAAGATGCATTTTCAAAGATTGAGAGAGACATTGTATTTGCAGCGTCACTATACTTGTAGACGTTAGTTAGTCTTCACCTGTGTGGTTTGATTAACTTAAGATAGGTAGAACTGTAAAAGAAAGCTTTCAAAGGATAGCTAAAAGTAATTATATTTATTTATTTTTGAGTAATTTCTTTTTTCATTAGATGATTTAAAGTCTTCATGTTTGCATATTTTACAAAAACCCAAAAACTTATCCAAATATTTAAAGGTTTTATCATGACAATCTAGCAATGAATTCAGCCATTTGCTTCTGACACATCCGATAACTACTTATCCAGAATGTTTCCCTATGCAAAGTTGAAATGCAAAGATGATGAATGAAGATTGGTGTTTGATTAAGTTTATGTTTTTTGAGAACCATGATGGTGTTAATTTTAGAGAGAGAAGCAGAATTTTAGAGAAAGAAGCTGGAAAAAAACATAAAGAGAAGGTGGTGGTAGTGATGGTATAACTTTTTGTTTAACCAAAATGATGAAATGACCATTTTACCCTCATGTGCAAGGCACATGGGGAAAATAACAGAAGTTTAACTGAGCATTACGGGTTAAAGGATTAAATCGGCCTCAAAAACCCAAGGTTTGGACTCACGACGACGATTTTCTCAACTTTCGGGCCCCGACGATGATTTTTGGCAAGTTTAGGACCAACTGTGTATTTTTGTCTTTTCTATAATTGTTGAATTTTGGTTTTGAGCCCTTATGGTATAGTGGGCTTAATATTATGTTATTAATAGGCTAATGGACTTATCCAATAGCTCCTTTTACCAGTATGAGTAATTACTTATGTAATACTCCCTTAGTCAGTTAGTTAGTCTCATTTTTCATTTTAAGTATTCATATTTGTGTATAGTTTGTTTCAAAATATTTGTTCGGTTTATGAAATTGATGGTTACAAATGACTATTTTAACTATTTTGCCCTCATTTAATTTCAGAGTAGAAATCACATTTTGCTATACAACAAGTGCATTTACTATCATTTAAGAATAATGAATACTAAAATGAGACGAAAGGAGTAAATAAGTTGAATGATTCAAGATGAAATCACCTATGTGAGAGAGAAGTGAGGTCGTTTCGAAAGGAATTGTGAGGGCACAGATCCTGAGAGCTCTTGTGGAAATAGGCTAATGTTCAGGACCATAATATGAGGACATAACAAGGCCACAAAGATTATTGTGTGATGTGTATTGTCATTTGTCATAAACATAAACAGCAACTCAATTCAAAGACATTAAGTCTACTGAAGCTAGGAGACTAAGTGCATATAAAAAAGGAAGGTTCAACTGGTTACACCTATCTATCCTATGCAAGATTCGACCATCGGAATTTTATCAGTTTATTTATTTATTTATTTTATTTTTTTTTTCGTTTTTCGATCGATCTTCATTCATGCGGGGGATTATTGAGAAAAGATTGACAAAATGATTTTTTGTTAACTTTGGACATAAATAAACATATGTATGTATTATATACTCCCTCCGTCCCTAAATAAATGTCCACTTTGACTTTTTAGAGTCTTTCTTGTTCAACTTTGACTTTAAATAATTTTGTTTGTGTTATATAATACTTGATGAAAATTATACCAATGAAAAATACTTTTAGAACCCAATCCATTCATATATTTTGCATCAAGTATTATATAACATAAACAAAAATATTTAAGGTCAAAGTTGAATAATAAAGACTGCAAAAAGTCCAAATGGACATTTATTTAGGGATGGAGGGAGTATATTGTTAGCATTTTGTAGGTTTGCATTCTTTTAGAAGAGAGTTTCGCAACGAGCTAAGATATGTCCAAAATGAAGTTAATATGAATCAGACATCGACTCACAAAGTGAGTCACTTTAAACATGGAAAATGAAAATTGAAAATGGGGTTATGTTTGTCACACATTGGTAGGAATAGGAGCATTTGAGTAGTTTATAAGTAAGATGTAAATGTCTTAGTAAACTGTCTTGCTTTTACAGCAACTTCTACGCGTAGGGGGTGCAGAAAACTGTCAATTTGGCTTAGATTTGGTTCCAATCTTATGAAGTCATGCGAGCCCGCATGACCTGCGGACACTAATGCAACTCTGAAATTTTGGGTAAATTTCAGATTCTTCCAGTTTCAGAATCATTTTATTTAGGAGCTGACTGAAGCAATTTTGGAATACGATTTCGAAATCATATCAGTTGTATATATGATTTCCAGAATCGTTTATACTTTGTTCAAGATTTGCAAATTGCATCTAACTAAGTGACAAATATGCAAATCGTATCATATTATGGATGTGGTTTTTCTTGAAAGACAAGATATGTTTCTTTATAAATAATGGACCTCCTCCATTCTTTTCACACACACAAAAAACGCAGACCATATAGTAGCTCCACACAGACGAAGTTTTTCCAGCTCGTATAATACACATCTGATTTGGTGTTCTTTCATGCAGTTTAGTTAAGTTTGGCAGTATAGACAAAGCTGTAAAGATTTGAATATATGTCATACTTTTTTAACCCTTTTAAGTGTTGTATTTTTGGTTAATTTCTAAAACTTTAACTAGAATAGATAACATAAATAACTCGTTTACCTATAGAAAATATTAAATTATCTGTTTATTACTCCTAAAACAAACTCAACTCAATCATATAAAGAAAACAGTTAGTATGAATGAAAGATCATAGAATAAGTAACCTGATTACAAACAAAAAAGAGCCAAGCTTTATTCAACATGTTATGGACCCGCGAAGAAATAACAACAACCCAAGCATACCCTGGCACCCTGCTACAATGGCACTAATGCTAACCAATGACCTATAAAACAACACCAAAACTTATATGCCAAAACACAAATTTATAAGGAAATATCAATGAGCTCTAAGTTTTAAACATGTTAAAAAGAAATCAAAATACTTACTTGAGACCCTTGACAGTACTAAACTCTAAGTTTCCATAAATTTCATTATCTTCATGGTTAGTCAGAGTTGTTGAAAATATGTTTGTTTTTATTTAAACTCATGCTTTATTTCAAGTGCAGGGACTATTCTTGCACTTTTATCTAATAGTTTGGTGTTTGGTGTTGTTTTTGTTTTCTTTTATATTGCAGGTTCTTAGGTGTAAATTAGAGTTATAAATACTCATTATCTGCCCAACCTAATCATAACTGAAATTCGCTCTCTCTCCATCTGTAACACCCCCAAATTACCGCAGCGGAACAGTAGAGTCAAGGGGGTATTACTTCATAATATAGATCAATGTATAGAAAACGACCTCTAAATGAGACGTTTTGAAATGTTACCATTCGAATTATTAAAATCAGAGTTAAACAAGAGGTTCAAAGTATAAAGTTACATAACGTTTTCAAGATGTATCGAATGGTAAAAGATAAAGATAAGAGTCTCCAAGTATGCAAATGACTCTAAGATCTATGCATCCACTATCGCCTTAATAACCTGAGATAAACATGCTAAAAAGTGTCAACCAACGGTTGGTGAGTTCATAGAGTTTAGTTTAAAATGTAAAGCACACTTAATGTAATGAATAACAGCAAACTGAACCTCCCGACTGCGAATTATATCATATATAAACTGGATTATATTCACCCAAGGTCAAGAATAGAGGGACACAAGAGTAGGGGGCGTCAGCCCGATAGTTACTATCAATACCTCTCCAACGGCTCCTATCCAGGAGTTAAACAGTTGCTAAGAATAATGAATAATCGAATAAGTTTAACTCATTAAGGCACATATCGTAATAAAACTACATATCATGTCCAAAAAGTATAAAAGCGTAGTGTATCATAAAAGTATAAATGTTTGAGTAATTGCATCACAAAGAAAATCATGTATTTGATAAACAAGTAAAGTAATTTAAACATGTATCTCCCCCAAGTGGTTTAAAATGAATAAAAGAGGAAAAGTGGGGCTATGACTCACCTTAGCTGTAAATGTCAAAGTAATGTTATGTCAAAAGTATCACGGGAACGGCTCAAACACATGACCTGAATAATAGGGAAGTCTGAGATTTCGATGGTTTAAGATTGACTTGATGGGAATAATGATTGTGAAAGAATATCGGATAACGAATTGGATTGTGATGTGAATGAATGATATGCTTAAAATGCTTAAAGTTCAAAAATAATATTATATATAATATTATCATGTTTTTATGTTTATTGATTCAGTAAATATCATTTCTTCAAAAGTTGGTGGATGATAAGTTACGTTTATTCATTAAAAGTTACGTTACGTAACATTTGTTAAATAATTAAAGTGTATGTAACGAAAAATGGATTTTAAGAACAAAAAGGTATAAAAAATTAGTGAGATAATAAGTAAAATCAAGTTACAGTATGGTCCTTGTAGTTATAGGAAATTTGCATATTTAACCCTAACGGTGTAATATTTGCACCGTTAGTCCTCGGTTAAATAATATTTACATTATAAGTTCAAAAAGGTTCAATTTTGACATTTTATGGTTTCTAGTTAATGTTTTAACCTTTTCTACCCATAATTTACAGAAATAACAGTTTAGTACTCAATTTTCCGAAAGTTACACTTTTGACCCTAATAGTAAATATGTTTTGCAAAACAAGTCCAAAAATCACAAAAATAGTGGGAAATGATTTCCGAGAGTTTTAACATTTTTATAAAGCTTATTTAATTTCATAAAAATTGCTTATTCAGTAAAAGTGCTTATTTTTAGCTTATTGGGCTTTTAACCGAATTAATCAAAGCCCAATAAGAGATTCCGATCCATAGGGTGTTAGAATGTTTTGGGCTTAATTAATGGACTTAAAAACATATTCAAAGTGCTTATTATATTGCTTATTCGAGAGTGCTTATTGGGCTTTTAAAAGCCCAATCGATAAAAAGGGTGAATTTATGATCAATTCGAGTGACGATCAAAATGGGGTTTTAAATGGACTTTTAAGAGCTTAATAATGGAAGCTTATAACAACAATTTATTTAGTGAGCTTATGAAGAATCGGTTAGAACAATAAAAACAATATGGTGTGTATATGAATTCGATTTTACATGGACTTTTCTTATTGGTAAAAATGAATAGGTACAAAATGAAATATGACATATAAATGTGTTATGATAGATACGATTCGATGTATGAATAAAATGAAGTTCGAAAAGCTATAAAACGAATATGTAAGTGTCGAATAAATGTGTATATTGTATATCTAGCCATCCATGAAGGAGGTCAATATGTAAATACGAGAAAAATAAATAACAAAAACGTAAAAATGCATATAAAGTAAAAATACGTTCGAATAGAAATATGTAATAAGCATGATATATAGAAATGTGTATATAAGAGTTGTGAATGAGCTTAAGAGGACTTACAACCTAAAAGATGGTGTGAGAAACGTTCAAAATGGTAGAAATCGAAAGACACGGATGTAGCAAGTAAAAGTGATCACCAAAGGATCGAATGGAACTAGAACAACTTGGAAATGGTTCGAACAAGAGAGAAATGCTTCTGGCTTCCTTGAGTACTCTCGGCAGTAAGGAATATTTAGAATGGTTTGAGTGAAAATGTGAGAATGAGTGAATGTGTGTGTGTGTACGTATGTGTTTGTATATATATAGGAGTTTTAATGTATTTTAACACAACTTGGGACTTATATTCGATTGTGGTAGATTAGATAGGGAGACATAGAGAATATAATCTGATGTGTACTCAAAGAAACTAGTCAAGTGGCTTAGGGGTGAGGGTGTTTCGGTTTAGGTACAAGTAAAGGGTCAAGTGGTATATATGTAAATGTACTCGACATATTAAAAGGTCCATACAACATTTGAACGTGTCCTAACTTATAGAAAAGGTGCAAAATGTTTATAGAGTCCTTAGGTCTCGTTTAAATATCAATTGTATAGGCGAAAATGGTGTTGGTCGAATTTGATTGAAATCGAATGAGTTGTATATGTGTTTCGAGTGCGGCTTGCTTTGGGTCTCGTTTTAGGTTCAAACGTTCGAATTAAGTGAAAAAATTTGTCATTTCTGAATCTTGAGAGTGTAAAAATCCGAACCATGTAACGAAAAGTGTAGGTTGTATGTCAAAATTTGGAATAAAAGATGCCAAGTGAATGTGTGTCGGTCGATTGGTATAGAACAGAAAATAATGAATTTGGGCCTTAGTTTAGTTGGGCTTGAATAGTAACAGGCCAAGAGTAGAATTTAGAGTCCGTTTGGTGTTTAATCGTGTGATGGATTGTCGTGGTGCGCGTGTGAGCTCGTTCCAACGTATAGTGAATCATGTAACAACGTTTTTGAATAGAATGTAATAAACAAAAAATTTTAAATTTTGCTCATAAAATGGTTAAGCGAACAATAATGATGGGTTTATACTAGATTAACGTTCACTAATGACTAGGGAATTCTACGGGTTGCTACACCATCTCTCTCAAATTGTCACACAGTCTTTTGTATCTCTTTCTCTCATTGTTTAGTCTAAGTTGATCATATGGTGGTTACTGTCTGGCATTTTCTGAGTGTTGTAGTGAGGAGATTTGTAGAGTGATTGTTGTATTCTTGTGTTGCATCCATTTGGGTATAACCCCTTTTCTTTTGTATTGTTTGTGTTGCACTTGTTTAAGGACAATACTTCTTATTTTATAAATAATAAAAACACTTGGGGAGGTTGGCTGAGTGCAAACCATGAGTTGTGGTTTTGAGTTCATTAATTTGTACATGGTATCAGAGCCAATAATCATTTAGATTGGTGGTTCTTGATTTTCTGGTGATTAATTAGTGATTTCGGATTTTTTTAGGGTTTCAAAATTTTTTTTGGGGTTTTCTGTTCTAACGGTAGATCTGGTGTTCTGGTGGTTGAATTGGTGTTCTTGGAAGATGAATTAGTTTTTTGATTGGTCAACTATTTAGATATGAAAATTAGGGTTTTCATCTTGAAACTCTAATTTGTGGTAATTTGGGCCTTTTGTAATTTCATGGTTCTTGGTTCGATTGAGCTTGTTATTGAGTCACAATCATCTCTTGACCAAGTGAATCAAGAGTGGTTGATATTGATTCTGGTGTTTTTCCATTGCGCGTGCACTATAACACCTCTCACGCTCTTTCTTTTGTTTGTCTTTTATTTTTTGTTTAGAAATTGGTGGATAGGCCCGAGATTATTTATCTTGAGAATTTTGGAGGATTGATTGGTGGATTAATTGTGATTGTGGTGTAGGCAAAACTTTGTTAACTTCAATTCTTCATCATTATTTCCACAAAATAGGACAAATTTGTATTTTGTATTCTTTAATGAACGGAAAAATAAGACACCAATTTGGGACCACCCACTTCAAGTTGATTGGACATATATTATGGTTTAATTTTTTGGAAAATTTAGTGCACTTGAGGGATCAATTCATACCTGGTAATGGGCTTGGAGGTACGGAGTGTACACCCATCAGGTCACTGTTTACCCTGACTCAATTAGTGGTTTGTAGTTCTGCTGTTAGTGTTAATAATACTACTGCTGATGCAGAACATTCTGCTGCTAGTGTTATTGATACTACTGCTGATGCAGAACATTCTGCTGCTAGTACAATAACAGTACTGCTGGGCTACTAGGCAGATATTCTACTGCTTGTACAATTTATTGTGCTGCTAGGCAGAGATTCTATTGCTGGTAATGCAGGAAAGAATTTGTAACTAACTTTGACCTATTTATGGGAAGTTTCAAATTCGTAATTAAGACCTTAATTATTTGGTCTTGTAACCACTATGGCTAGATTTGAGGAAAATTATGAGGAGATTAATTGGTCAATTAATACTCATAATTCCTTTTGACTAGGTTTGAGTAATCTCTTGTTAAATAGAGATAAAAAACATCTGTATGAGAGGCTTCAGAGAACATAAACACTTGAAAGCAATTCGGTTCTTGATTTGTGCCTAAAACAAGAACATCACTTGGTCTTATCCCATAGAGATATTCGTGTAACCCAGGCATAGGGTCGAATAGTTTCTATTGGAAAGTGATAACACGATTTCAAGTGAACATCCGGTACTATTGATCATTGATTATCTTTACCCTGTTCTGGGAACACACACAAAAGCAACCAATAATCAATAGAAACTATTCAGTGATAATCAATGGCTGCTGCTATGAGGCATATGGCTGTTAATTTTTCAAAATTGGAAAAGTTTGAAGGTGTCGATTTCAGAAGATGGCAAAAGAAGATGCACTTCTTGTTGTCAAGTATGAATGTGGTGTATGTTCTGACCACTTCCATTCCTGAGGATCATGGGGATGATGCTACTGTGGAACAAATAAGGAATAAAAGCAAATGGGAGAATGATGATTATGTCTGCAGAGGATTAATCCTTAATGGTATGTCTGATTCTTTATTTGATCTTTATCAAAATGTTGAATCTTCTCAAGAACTATGGGATTCCTTGGAAGCCAAATATATGGCTGAGGATGCATCAAGTAGGAAGTTCCTTGTAAGTAATTTTAACAATTACAAAATGGTCGATTCTAGACCTGTCATCGAACAATACAATGAACTTCTTAGTATACTTGGTCGTTTCACACAACACAAAATGAACATGGATGAGGCTATTTCAGTCTCTTGTATCATTGATAAATTACCTCCTTCTTGGAAAGATTTCAAGCATATGCTAAAACATAAGAAGGAGGAATTAACTCTTGTTGAGTTGGGCAGTCATTTGCGCATTGAGGAATCACTCAAAGCACAAGATAGTGACAAGCCAAAGAGTAGCAATGCTACTGGTCCATCAGTTGTCAATATGATGGAGCATAACAACTCCACCAGGTACAATGACAACAAGGGCAAACGTAAACATCAGGATAACACCAAAATAGATCTTAACAATAAGCCAAAAACTACTTGTTGGAAGTGTGGTAAAACTGGACACTTCAGGAAGGATTGTAAAGGTGTTAAGATTGGCAATAAAGCCAATGGATCAGGCACAAGTGGATCAAGGAATGGCAATACCAATTCTCTAAAAGGTCAGAATATATTTGATAAGTCTTTTGAGATTTATTATGTTACATATATGTCTGAAGTGTACTTTGTGCAGGATGATGATGTTGCGTGGTGGGTTGACTCTGGAGCAACAACTCATGTGTGTAAAGATAGAAGCTGGTTCAAGACCTATGAGTCAATGAATGATGGTTCTATTCTTCATATGGGAAATGAGTCAACAGCCCTGGTGCATGGAAGAGGATGTGTGGATTTGAAGTTTAGTTCTGGAAAGATTGTCTCTTTGTTTAATGTTTTACATGTTCCTGATATTAGAAAGAATTTGGTTTCTAGCAGTATTTTGAATAATTGTAGTTATAAACAAGTAATTGAATCTGATAAGTTTGTTCTATCTAAACATGGTGTGTTTATTGGTTTTGGTTATTTATGTAATCAAATGTTCAGGCTTAACATTATTCATGATGTGGTTAATTCTGCTTTTATATCAACCTCTAAATTGAATGATTCTACCTTATGGCATGCTAGACTTGGCCATGTACATTTCAAGAGAATGCAAGATATGTCTAAGGATGGGTTATTTCCAGCCTTTGATATGGACACTGAAAAGTGTAAAACTTGTATGATGAACAAAATAATTAAGAAACAATTTCAAAGTGTAAAACGTGAAACTAAAGTGTTGGAACTGATTCATAGTGATTTATGTAATCTTCATGCTACTCCTTCTTTGGGGAATAAGAAATACGTTGTGACCTTTATTGATGATGCTTCTAGGTTTTGTTATGTTTATTTATTACATACTAAGGATGAAACATTAGATAAATATAAAGTATTTAAAACTGAGGATGAATTGCAACAAGAGTCCCTGATCAAGAGATTAAGGACTGATAGGGGAGGTGAGTACATGGATACTCTGTATTTTCAGTATGTTGGTATAATCCATGAGACTACTGCTCCCTATACTCCTCAGCAAAATGGTATTTCTGAAAGGAAAAACAGGGTGCTAAAGGAGATGGTTAATTCCATGTTGTCCTATTCAGGGCTGAGTCAAGGGTTCTGGGGTGAAGCTATGTTGACAGCTTGTTATTTATTAAATAGGGTTCCCAATAAAAGGAACAAGATAACCCCTTATGAACTCTGGACTAAAAGAAAACCCAACCTGAACTTTCTCAGTGTTTGGGGTTGTAGGGCTGTTGTAAGACTCCCTGATCCAAAGCTAAAGACTTTGGGTGAAAGAGGCATTGAATGCATCTTTGTTGGATATGCTGAGCATTCCAAAGCATATAGGTTCTATGTTATTGAACCTAATGAATCTGTTTCAATTAACTCAATAATTGAATCAAGGGATGCACTCTTTGATGAGAATAGATTCTCATCAGTCCCTAGACCAAGTCAGAGGATTCCTAATGGAACTAATGATATTGGTGTATCAGAGGTCTCTGATGAGGTCCCTGATGAGGTTGTGGTTCAACAACCTGAACCTGAGCTCAGAAAGAGCAATAGGGTCAGGACTCCAAAGTCATTTGGACTTGAGTTTCAATTATATTTAATTGAAGGAACAAGGGATGAGGTCTCTGACCAATACTCCTATTGCTTCATTGTTGAGGATGATCCCAAAACATTTGAAGAAGCAATGAAGTCCCAGGATGTTGCTTTCTGGAAAGAAGCAATAAATGATGAAATGGATTCCATCATGGGCAACAACACTTGGGTGTTGGCTGATCTACCACCTGGTTGCAAATGGATTTTCAAAAGGAAAATGAAGGTAGATGGAACTATTGAAAAGTTCAAGGCAAGACTAGTCATTCAAGGCTTTAAACAAAAGTCAGGGATAGACTATTTTGATACTTATGCCCCTGTGGCTCATATCAATACCATAAGATTGCTAATTGCTTTGGCATCAATTCACAATCTGATTATTCATCAGATGGATGTGAAGACAGCTTTCTTGAATGGTGAATTGGATGAGGAGGTTTATATGAACCAACCTCAGGGCTTCATCATGCCTGGCAATGAGAACAAGGTGTGTAAACTAATTAAGTCCTTATATGGACTCAAACAGGCACCTAAGCAATGGCATCAAAAATTTAATGAAGTGGTTTTGTCTAGTGGTTATTTACTTAACTAGTCTGACAAATGTGTATATAGCAAATTTGATGAATCTGGTAAAGGAATCATCATTTGTCTATATGTTGATGACATGTTGATCTTTGGCACTGACCAAACTCAAGTTGACCTGACAAAGGAATTTTTGTCATCAAAGTTCTCCATGAAGGATATGGGGGAGGCTGATGTTATCCTTGGTATAAGGATTAAACATGAAAGTAATAAGATTTCTATATCTCAGTCTCATTACATTGAGAAGGTGTTGAGGAAATTTAATTACTTTAATTGTACTCCAGTTAGTACTCCTATGGATACAAGTGAGAAGCTCATGCCTAATACTAGTAAAGCTGTATCTCAACTTGAGTATTCTAGGGTGATTGGCTGCCGAATGTATTCCATGACTTGTACAAGACCTGATATTGCGTTTGTTGTGGGAAAATTGAGTAGGTATACTAGTAATCCTAGTGCTCATCATTGGCAAGCAATTCAGAGGGCATTGAAGTATTTGAAGAGAACTATGGATTATAGTCTCTCATATACTGGTTATCCATCAGTATTAGAAGGATACACTGATGCAAGTTGGATCAGTAACACTGAAGACAATTCGTCTACTAGTGGCTGGGTATTCCTACTTGGTGGAGGTGTAATTTCTTGGGCATCCAAGAAGCAAACTTGCATCACCAACTTAACCATGGAATCTGAATTTGTGGCCTTAGCAGCTGCTGGTAAATAAGCTGAATGGTTGAAAAACTTGCTTCTTGAGATTCCATTGTGGCCTAAACCTATAACACCTATTTCTATCTGTTGTGATAGTGCTGCTACATTGGCAAAGGCTTATAGCCAGATGTACAATGGGAAGTCCAGACACTTAGGTGTCAGGCATAGCATGATTCGTGAGCTCATCATGAATGGGGTGGTATCTATAGAGTTTGTTAGATCTCAACAAAACTTAGTTGATCACTTGACGAAGGGTTTGGCTAGAGACTTGGTTTTAAAGTCTGCTAAAGGGATGGGTTTGAAGTCCAACTTAGTCACTGAATGCTAAGACACCCAACTCCCTCCTGAGGAAACTTGGGAGTTGAGTTCAATGTGGAAAGCTGAACATTTAGTGGAATGGAGCACATGTTTTTTCATCATCCCAAGGATGTGCTCAGAACCTGCTGGAAAAGAGGATGAAGTCTTTACTTCTCAATGGTTATTTTCTTTGAAAAAATGCTAAGCAGGAGCATGAATAAAGAGGAACCACCTATGTAAATGTTGAAGTTTTGCCGCTTCAGGAAGCTTTGGACTTTTATCTTTTACAATATTTATGAATTGGATATGGACACATGGCTTGTATAGTATCAGGAGCATTTAAGTGTTTGAAAACTTGTGTGTATTTTATCTTCAGGTATTCAAATGGGTTGAAGGGTTCAATTCTTAGAACACCCTGATTCTCGAATATTTGAACGTGTAATGTACTAAGATGAGAATTCAATCTTCAAGATAATTTCATTTATGCACATGTTTGTTTTATGTTTATTTTCATACAAAGGAAGTGAACTAAATTTGGGGAGGATTGTTGGAAAATTTAGTGCACTTGAGGGATCAATTCATACCTGGTAATGGGCTTGGAGGTACGGAGTGTACACCCATCAGGTCACTGTTTACCCTGACTCAATTAGTGGTTTGTAGTTCTGCTACTAGTGTTAATAATACTACTGCTGATGCAGAACATTCTGCTGCTAGTGTTATTGATACTACTGCTGATGCAGAACATTCTTCTGCTAGTACAATAACAGTACTGCTGGGCTGCTAGGCAGAGATTCTACTGCTTGTACAATTTATTGTGCTGCTAGGCAGAGATTCTATTGCTGGTAATGCAGGAAAGAATTTGTAACTAACTTTGACCTATTTATGGGAAGTTTCAAATTCGTAATTAAGACCTTAATTATCTGGTCTTGTAACCACTATGGCTAGAATTGAGGAAAATTATGAGGAGATTAATTGGCCAATTAATTCTCATAATTCCTTTTGACTAGGTTTGAGTAATCTCTTGTTAAATAGAGATCAAAAACATCTGTATGAGAGGCGACAGAGAACATAAACACTTGAAAGCAATTCGGTTCTTGATTTATGCCTAAAACAAGAACATCACTTGGTCTTATCCCATAAAGATATTCGTGTAATCCAAGCATAGGGTCGAATAATTTCTATTGGAAAGTGATAACACGATTTCAAGTGAATATCCGGTACTATTGATCATTGATTATCTTTACCCTGTTCTGGGAACACACACAAAAGCAACCAACATAATTTCCATATTTCGAGACTTTGTAGTAGCAATTAGTCAAGTGCTAAAGCATGTATAATGTGGTAATGGATCACGAACATTGCCTAAGAGGTGGTCTTCAAGGAAAGGTCGCATGTTGGTGATTTTAGTGTCATCAATCATTTTGTGTAATGGTGATTTACTCGAGACCAAATGGAATTCAAGTTAAAGTTATAATACGAGTTTAGAGGTGTGGAGTGCATGCTTGTATAAACTAATTAACTTGATTTCAGAGACGGTTGTGAATATAAGTTAACGGGCGCGGTAGTGACAGAATTCGTGTGGTCACTAAATCGTCGCTGATGGACATGCATATATCTTTGATGACTTCAGTTAGCGACGGTTTGAATTGTTGCAAAACTGTTGATGGACACATTTTAAGGAAGTGCTATGATTTTTCATCAAAGGGTTTGACTTTTCATCAAGTGTCACAACTTTTCCTAACAACTAACAATAAGGTTATATATACGTAAACATAATTTGGTCTTCCACATGAAAATATTAATATTAACAACAAATACAACAAATTATCTATGTTTTGCTGTCTTTATTTTTCCTAGAATTTGAGTGTTCATTCTTGTCTTATCCCTATACAAATTTCTTATAACCCAAGGCAATCAATAGAGTAGAAATATTGTATTAGGAAAATGGACTTTTACAAGATTTAAGAATTATCCAAATAATCTTTGATTATCACACCTTAATACCAACATCACCTTGGGTTTAAAAATGAATCCCGAGTTGAAGTTGCTTGTGACACTAACATATTTTGTGATTACGTGTTACAAAATATTGTTTACGCCACACAATCTGTCAATAACAAATTAGCAGGAAAACCAACTAAGAGTCGGATGGTATTTGGCCGAATATATTCAATATGTGCCAATTTGTAAAAAATCCTAGCAAGTTCAATTTTTCAGTCACTTTTCAAAATATACATAAATGTTGTCGAAAGTTGAACTCTATTTGGTTCACATGTCTTGAAATTTTACTTATATACCTTGGTATGTGCTTTTTCACATACCTTTTCTTGACCAAAACCGGACCCAAATAGACCAAAAACTAACCAATTATTCCAAATATCTCGTGTTTTTGTGTTTATGATTGTGCAGGGACGGATATCGAGAAAAACGGACAAAATAAAGTCAAAACCGGAAAAACCGAGCACGAGATTTGGATAGAGTGTCAAAAGCCGGAGCCGGGGAAGAAATTATGGTCAAATAGTCAACCAAGGTCCTCAAATTATCAAAGTTTGTCAACTTCAGCCCTTGGATTTATTTTGGAAGAATGGCAGGAAAAGTCCCTTGGATTTCAGCATTTACATCTTTGGTCCTTATAAAACTTCCATCCTTAAAACCCTTAAAATTAATACTACCCGGATTCAAAACCAACCCACCAAATAACAAAACCAAACCCATTTCAAATCACAGCCCACACCAAACTTTACTTAACCCAGCCCATACTTAAATACCCATGACCCAACCCGAAATTAAACCCAAACTCGGTCAAACCACTCACACGGGGTCAAACAAATAAAAAATTAATAACCATTTCCCGCCCCCCAATTTAACCCCAACCCAGTTACCACATGAACCCTAATTACCCCTCCCAATAAATTACGGCAATTAAGGGTAATTGGGTCAATTCGAAGGCTTCTAGAGGTGTCAGGGAATGTCAGAGAGTGTCAGAAGCAAAGAAGCACACGGATGGCTGATGTGGCATCATTTCATTGGGCGAAACACCTCATTGGGCATTAATCTAAGGGCTGTAGATGAATGCAATCATTGGGATAGGATTGTACGGCTTGGATTGGCTCTCAAGTAACACAACTCCCATGGATTGCCAGCGTGGACATCCTCACCCCTCATCCTCTCTCTTCGGCTATATAAGGAGGCTTAAACTCCTCATTTCGGTGTGTAGGATTTAGTAGTGAAACTCTGTCATTTTTATTTCTCAATTGTAATCTCCTTTTAATAGTGTAATCCAGTTCTTAATCAATGAAAGTTTAGTTTACTTCTTTATATTTCAAGCTTCTTCAATCTTACTTTTAATCTCTATTTAGTTTAATTTTAGTTTAAATAGCTTGTTACTGTTTTATTATAATCTAGCAATCAATTTCAGTTAGTATCTTAGTTAATAGTTTATTGTTATTCATCTAAATCTAAAAAAAAAAAAATCAGAAAATATATAAAAAAAATAAAAAAAAAAAAAAAGAAAAAAAAAATATTTTTCAAATTTCAAAAACAGGCTTCAATAAGTTTGATTTCATTTAGATAAAGTTCATTTTAGCTGTCCATAGCTTTAGTGAGCTTGTGTAAGGTCTCAATCAGTCTAATTCTCAAATTTCATCAAAAAGTCAACGAAAGTCAACTGGTCCATGATGGTGATGATTCTGGGGTAATTTGATAGATCAAACAGTGTACTGAAAGTGTTTGGCCTATCCAAAGATAGGCTAGCTTAAGGAGTACCCTCTATTGAGCTGAGGGGATTCATTGTGAGTTCTTTCCTTTTACATTTTCAAGCTTTTATTGCATAATTAGAGTTCAATAGTATAGATCTGAGTTTATTAGTTATTTACTGTTTAATTTGTGTTATTTAGACATTTGGTAGCTTATTATAGTAGATTGCATCATTATCTCATTGTTGCTTGAATTTATCGTCCTACTGTTTCATATCTGCTCATACATGGCTATATGTGATCTGTGGAGATTAAGTGTTTGAGATCTATGTTTCTGAGCTTTATTCAGTTTGATTGATCATATTATCAGCTTGTATTGTGCTAGTATAACTTGAATCTCACTGTTACTTCACAAAACTTGCACATCAGTCAATATAAGGGTGTTTGGAACAGGTAGTTTGTCTGTGATTTCATGTGTTACAAAGGTTAGGAGTAGTATAAACACATAACCTTAGGTTCATAATAGTCAATAATAGCATAAAAACAGTAGGCTATTTAGTTTAAAGTCAAATTTGCATTTTAATCCACAAATCAGTTAACTGTTAGTATAATAGTTAGTTTAATCATAGTAATTTGTTGCATAATTTGATAATCTAGCTTAAATCAGTTGCAAAGTAGCTTAATATAACACAATTAGTCAGTAGGATCAATCAAAATAGGATTTAGTCAAAGATTTCAAAAGATTCAAAAAGTCAGTGTTATAGGAATTTTTGCAGCATAGTAGTTTACTCAGGCATCTGTTTTAGGCTTTAATTAGTGCATCAATTGAAGGTTTGTGATAGGGCTTTTAGTGTTTTTATAATCTCAGTAGTGCTATAGAGCTTTTGCCCCCTTAATATTTTAGTTTTGAGCTTATTTAGACTGCTTATTTGAGCCTTGAATTTAGCTAGAATTAGACTGATTTGAGTATCAAAGTAGTATCATTAAGCTACCTGTTCATTTGAGGTTATCAGCTTGCAGCTTGTTAGAATCTAGGTTGATAAGCTTCATTTAGGTTGAAATTAGCTTGTGCATTAAGAGTTTGGAACCTAATCTTGTTTGTAATCTTTTGTGTTCACATAAAAGCTGTTTGGAACTTAAAATCTCAATAGCAGCCTGTTCTTGTTAATTGGATTGAATTTCTGCTTGATTCTTAGCTCGTTTATGTTTATAAGCTTCTTGTGTAAGCTGGTGATTAACTTGTGTTTAGTTTTCGCAAAAAGAAAAGAAAAAAAATAATAGTTTAAATAGCTTGGCAAACCCAGGATTCGAACCTGGTTTGTTTTTTGGTTTATAATCGTTTTTAATTTTTAGTTTTTTACCTATCAGTCCCCTAATTTTAATTTAGTCCAATTCAGTCCCTTTCTTTCTTTTAAAACGTTTTTAGTTTAAATCAAGTTTCAAAGTTTTACAAATTAGTCCCTGTCTTTTATTAAGTCTATAATAGTTTCAGTTTTTACAACTTTAGTCCCTCAGCTTTTATAAAACTCTTATTTTCTTAATTTTCTTTTATAATTTAGTTTCTTTTTTCTAAATTACATTTTCAGTCCCTTAGTTTTTTACTTTTGCATTTTAGAATAAATTCACTAATAGTTTTATAAATTTCGGGATTAGCCAGGGATTTGCGTTATTTGATTTCTTTTATTCATTATGTGTGCTTTTATTTGATAACATAGATTGCTTTTAATTTCCCGTATTTTAGCATAAACAATACCAAAATAATCACTTTCACTTTCACTTATTCACTTCACATTTTCGCGACACCGAATCGATTTAAACGCCGTCAAACCTTCGTTGGGAGAACGACCCGGGGAAATATTTTCACAAATATTCCTTTGGAAAATACAAAAACGACTTAATCATACCTATAAAAAAGGCTCACTACAAAAAAAATTAAAATTAAAAACATTTGTTTCGGAATTCGTTATGATGTATCCAGTAAACCTAGTATTTCCTAAGAAAACCATCCTCTATACCAAACTAAAAGGTTATTGTTGGGCCAAAAGTTTGATCAGTTGTCTCTGACTGAATTTAAACATAAAATACATCAAGTTAAATTCACTCTCTGATAAAAAATAATAGAGTGTAGTATAAAGCTCTATCAACAACTAGCTTCAGGGACGTCGAATAACATCTAAAGATACACTTTACCTCGATGATGCGGTAATGATACACACGTAGGGGTGTTGGATGATAGCAGTGAATCAACTAAAATGAGATGCATTAACTGTTATATGGAAGTTCAAAATATGACTGGTTTAAATTTTGAAGCGAGGCTACCTAGAGGAGAAAGTATGTGGTATTCCTGTTGGAGGCATGCCTACAGAGGCAGAGGTGTTGTTGCAGCTGGTGGAGCTGGTGGTGCAGTAGCTATAAGTGGTGGTGTTATAGGTTTAGGTGTTAGAAGTGGAAACATAAATAAAAGGGGGTGGTGCAATGGGTAGTGGAGATGGAAGTGGGATAAGAACACCACCTAAAGATCAAACTAGGGAGAGTAGTGAAGAAGAAGAAAGTGCAGAAGCAAGTCACGAAAAAAACCAATAAACTTCATTAAAACAAGAACACCAGTGGATGAGTATGCTCTATTAGATATGTCTCATGTTCAAATTTGTATTAGGATAGTTGCAGTAATGCATATTTCCTATTAGATATGTCTCATGTTCATAGTATGAACAAGAAGATACTATGTTTCCTATTTACATTGATCACTAGTACCGGATATAGCAGCAAAACAGGTAGAGATAGGTACCATTCAGGAGGCCAATTCATGTTATTTGCAGCAATGACACCTTTTGTGTAGGCAAATATAGTGATAGTCTAGTTTGAAATATACCCGTTTGACTTTCATTGTGTGAGGTAGGTAAACGAGTATTAACTTCTCACAAGTTCACCCAAACCTACCCATCTCAATGGATCAAAATCAAATAATCCATTGGTAGAGATAGAACCAATTCAAGAACATGATCGATGCACGTGTTTGACACGCTTCCCTTAAAACAGATTCGCCGTCTGTTTCCCAGGGTACAACGAATGGAACAGTATGTTGTACTGCCGAATATGACTTACATGCCTGAAATTCTCATGGAGGTCAAGTGTGTTCATGTGAAAGAGTGTTTCATCTTGGTGGTTTTTGTCATCTCTTTTGCTACAACTCACATGTTGTACTTATACAACCAAAAGAAACTGAAGGTGTAATGACTAGTCATTAAACCCGTTAAATGACATTCAAAGTCACTTTTATAAACATCATTGAGCATGTTAAATGACATTCAAACTGATTTTTTATGATGTCATTAACTAAAATGATGTTGCAATTTAACTCATAATAGGAGAATGTGGTTTCATTCCAAACACATCATTTGAGAGTCGATATCTCATTTGGTGAAACCTAAATAATTCATCAAAATTTTCCAACAAAATATACCATTAGGAAGATATAAGTCTCAACCCATATTTTACAAGTGGTAACAATAACATACATGAAAGTATTACACTATATGTAATAGGCACAACTCGATCACAAAAAACCATAAATGCTCATATTCATCAACCTTAAGTCACTCCAACACTAGTGCTTGTGTTAGCTTAAAAAAACAGCATTATTGCCAAAACAGGCTGCTCTTTTAACTCCTTTTGATCCATTTTCCCAAGTCAAAATCAATATCAGATTCCCAGATTTGAAGTGGTATTTTCTTATTTTCATCATGCTGATTCTTACCACATTCCAACTATATTGTTTGAGATATTGTCTCTTCAGACTTGACGAGTCTGAGCAACTCATTTGTATATTCTGGCTCATTATCAAAAAAATCACACGAGTTTATATATATGGGCGAGAAATAGGTGGTGGCGGATGATCAAAGCAAAGGTCAAGGTCACATTACCAATGCTAAGGATGAAAACGGACATGGTCTCTTTACCGAATTATGGATGAAATCAATTAAAAAGGATACATGGAAGGCGAAAAGAATCCGTTCACCTTGGATGACAGTAAACAAAGACGTCTTGAATAATTTTGTCACCAGAAGGGAAATTGAGCACAAAACTGAGTCAGATGTTGGCGTATGTGTCCGGACGGCCTGACTTGTCCGGCCATCCGGACGGCATAAAATCATCCGGTAGGAACCGAAAGGCACCAGCTCGTCCGGCCAATACAACTGTAAGTCATAGGACAGGTGGCACCACCTTTTGGACAGATGGCAGATGCAGACGCCGCCGCTGCCGCCCCGGGATTTACGGGATTGTGTCAGCGACATGTTCCCTGAAAACCCGGCGTCGCCAGTTCAGGTATCGAGGCTGGGCACTATAAATACCCAGCTCATTTACTACTCTCAACTAACTAGATTATTAGCATTTACTTCATATTACTGTTCATAGCCCCTCGGAATATCAAATACTTACTTTCACGCCGGAAGTGGGTCCTGGGATAACACCCGGGGTGAGCCTAACGCGTATTGTTGTGTGCAGATACCCGAAGGATCCTTAGTAGTCTGAGGGATCGACACACAAGCCTCTCGGAAGAACCCTCAACTAGTTCAACCGAAAGGCCTCCTTTATTTGTCCGAAGTGATTGCAAAAAATTACTTCAACAAATTGGCGCCATCCGTGGGACTTGCCGCTCAATCTACCTAAGGTTCGGAATGACAGGTCCTACACCTATTGTTACCCCCGTCCGGAATGCGGGGGGAGCTGGGGGATTCGGAGGAGGAGACCAAGACCCTTCGGATGTCCGAGCCCTAATTGAGGGTCATCTTTCAGCCCTGAGGAGTTGTTCAAGCAACCGAGCAATCGCAACCTGATAAGCCCCAGAATGCTGAGGCTCGGTGACGAGCATGAAGATACAGAGGAAGAGGACGTTGAAGGGTCGTCCTACGGCAAAGGGAAAATGGTGGACGATGACTTGAGCAAACCATTTAAGTAAGTGATTAAGTGCCCGTTCACGAGAAGGATCATAGAGTTCTCAGCTCCCAAGCATAAGATACCGACGAACATAAAACTATACCAAGGAACAACTGATCCAGACGACCACATCAATCGTTTTACCGGAGCAGGAAATCACGAAGAATGGCCCATGCCCGTATGGTATCGAATGTTCCAACAAACCTTGGATGGGAAAGCCAGGGGATGGTTTGATAAGCTTCCGACAGGAAGCATTGATAGTTGGGATGAGCTTCAGAGGAGGTTTTTGAATAGGTTTAGTATGTTAAGGGTAAGCACTAAGGACCTTACGGAGATCAACAAGATTCACCGAAAGGCTAATGAGAGCCTTCCAGACTTTAAGGAGAGATGGGTGTGCGAGGTCAATTATTTCCCAGACGCTCCAGAAATCATGCAAATCGGTTCGTTTCTGAACGGTCACCACTGCCCGAAATTGGAAAAAAAGTTCTCTGACAAGATCCCTAAGGCTGTCGACGAGATGTTGGAAAGAATTGATGATTTCGTCCGTGCCGAAGAGGCTTTCCGGACAACAGAACTGCCGAAGGGAGAGAGAGTGGAATCTCGGCCTAACCCGTACCACAGCAGAAGTGACCAACAACCAAGGCCCCTTTTTGGAGGAGATCGCCCCCGGAATAATCTCAAGATTGATTTCAAAGGACGCAGGAGTGATTACTATGCTCCTTATGTTCCCCCGAAGCATGACAGCTCTAGCCGGATCGATCCTCTCCGCACTGATATCCGCCGAAATGAGACAAGGCCGATAGATCTGAACGCTTTGACGAAAACACCAAAAGAGATATTGGCAACCGAGCACCAACTGAAGTTACCACAACCTCCTCCCACGAAGGAAAAAATACAAAAGGATTTTGCGGACCGGTATTGCGACTATCATGGTGAGAAGGGACATTATACCGATGATTGTTGGCAGCTCAAAGAGGAAATAAGAGCCGCATTAAATACAGGGAAGTTGGACCATTTGTTGAAAGGTCTCAGAGGAAAAGGAAAAGCCACCCAAGGGGATAACCACCAGGGGAACAAGGGAAAAATCATTAACATGATCCGAAGCTCAGTAGCCTCTCGAGGAGGAGAAAAGACAGACTCAGAAGAGTGGATGAACCTTTCAATAAGTTTCCCTTCCATCTTTTCAGATAAGATGTCGGACGAGCCTTGATGAGGCGAAAAGTGTACCGCTTTTAAGGGGTCATTTAAGCCCGAAATCGTATTTATTTGATCAAATATTGCCCTAAATCGTTCCTTTTGTCATTTTAGGTACTTTTGAGGAGAAATCTGGAAAAGGAGGCATTTTGGACGTTTTTGGAGCATAAAAGTGAAGAAAACGGCAAAGTCTCAAAATTATGCTGAAAGTCACCTTTGACGGCGTCAACATTAACTCCAGACGGCGTCATGCCTTGGCAAGAAAAGTTGGATGTGAAATTTACTCATGACGGGCCAGTGAGTTTGCATGAGAATTCTGACGGCGTCACGCTTTAACTAAATCAAGGGCGTCACGGCTTAAATCATAAGGGGACGGCGTCACGTTATAGGTCCGACGGCGTCAAGCCTTGATAAGCCAGAATGGATTTTTGAAGAGCTAAAGAGGGACGGCGTCAAGATGGTCACCCGGGAACCCTAAAAGCGGCGAGGTGACGGCGTCACAATGCATAAGGTGACGCCGTCAGATGTCAAAGTCTATATATAGTTTTCTAATTTTTTGTCATTAGGGAGAGCTTAGTGTGTGGAATTTTGGGATAAAACCCTAAGACGATTTTAGCTACTTTTTCAGGGCTTCTTGCCTTGAGATCTTCCATGTTTCATTGAAAGATAAGTTATCAATTAATCATTCAATATGTCTATGTGTTGTTTGATTCTATCTTATGCTTGTCTTTTGTTTAACATGTTAGGCTAATTTTATCTTGTGTTTGCTTAGATCTAATGAAACCTAGCTATTGATTATTGGTTGTTAGTGTGTTGTTAGTTGTATTGGATGATTGTTTATCTATGTTAGGCTTAAGAAAACTGGCTAACTTCCTATTCGGTAACTTGCTTGAACGTCTTAAGAAACATGAACCAAACGCGTACTAAAGGTTTTTATGGTTGTATTTAATGCACAAGCAAATTCTAGTGATCCCATGTTAGGAGCTTCCTAGCCGGCTCGACATAGGAGTGAAGTAGGAGCTTGTAGAGTTTGGGGAAGTAAGTACGCCACCCCACGAATGGTATTAAGGAATACACCCGTCATCCACGCGACTAATACACACTAATTAACCGGTAAAAGATAGTTAGGGAGTAAGGAAATCTAAGTAAACACATTTCTCTACACACAAGTTTCTCACCACTTTTCATTTTTGTTATTTTATTTTATTTGCATTTGTAGTAATTTGGGTTAGTTGACTAGCAACTAATTCCGCCCACTCCTTCAAAACCCGAGATTTTACTTGCTTTCATAAAAATATAAAAAACATAAAAAGAATCTTCCTCAACCCTTAGACCTAATTAGAGTAGCCTTTCACACCTAACGAACACTATTCCCTGTGGAGAACGATCAATCCTCCGTACTTACCACTACACTATACTACATCGGTCAGGTACACTGCCTGGTGGGGTTGTAAGCCTCTTGAGATCCCTCGAGAGGTAAAACCTGTTGTAAGGTTGCAAAACCACGCAATCAAGTTTTTGGCGCCGCTGCCGGGGAATAGTTATTGTTTAGGTTGAATTTTTTATTTTTATTAGGTCTACTCACTAGATTCCTTTCTAGTGAGATTTTTATTTTATTTTTCTAGGTTTTCTTTAGTCTATCTATTTTCTTCGTGTCTTTGTTCGTAACCATTACCGTCCGACATCATGGAAGATGGTAATATCCTTAACCCACACAACCCACCACCACAACAACCACCACCACCTCCTAGAGCCCGTACTTTAGGAGAGTATTCCCGTCCTAGCCACCACGGCTATCGAAACACCATTGAGCTCACTCAAGGAGCCAATATCACACCCTTGCGATCCGACACCATCCGGTTGGTGCAAAGCGGATGCGCATTCCATGGACTTCGTTCTGAAGATCCTAATCAACATCTCAAGGACTTTCTTAAAATCGTTGATTCTATAGACCTTGATGTTGCCACTCGAGAGACGACCCGATTGCGTCTCTTCCAATTCTCTCTGCGGGACCAAGCTAGTCAATGGCTAGAACGTCAACCCGCAGGATCCATCACCTCTTGGGATGATCTCACCACTCGTTTCCTTGCTCAGTTTTTCCCACCGGGAAGAACTACCAAGCTAAGGAATGATATCTTGATGTTCCAACAACGTCAAGGCGAAACTCTCTACGAGGCATGGACTCGATTCAAGGACTTACTCCAAAAAGTCCCTCACCATGGCATAGAACTTTGGCTCCAAGTCCAAATCTTCTATGACCATATCAATCTTTCCACGAGGCAAACCATTGACCAATCGGCCGGTGGCAAGCTACGTGATCTAAGTGCGGAACAATCATGGGCTCTCCTAGAGGATCTTGCTCTTTATGACAACGAAAGTTGGAGTGATCCCCGTGATTTGAATAAAACGGTCAAGGCAATATCTTTGCCTTTGAACAATTCAAGCACTTCCGACCGTAGGATCGTAGAACTTGAAGACCAAGTCAAGTTTCTCATGAAATCCTACGAGGCTCCTAAACCTTCAAGCCAAGTGAACAAAATCACTTCTTCATGTGAATTATGTAGTGGTCCCCACGACACTCGTGATTGCATGGAACTCCCCGAACAAGCTTTTGTGGACTACGCATCCTCGCGTACCGACGGAGCGGGAGACAAGTGGTACACTTTCAAGCCCGAGCCAAACCATTATGGTGATTCATACAACCCCTCATGGAAAAATCACCCGAACCTTAGGTGGAAACAAAACCAAAACACACAACAACCCAATTCTTCCAACCCACCTAATCGTTTCCAATCAAGCGGTTCCAACTCGAACCGTACTTTCAACAACAATCCTTCCGGCAATGGTAGTACCAATAACTTTGAAGGATTGATGTCTCAATTTATGGCATCTCAAGAAGCTCGGATAGCTAGATTCGAGACCGAATTCAATCAACAACAAACTGAGATGACCAATAAAATTGACAACTTGTTGAAAGCCCTCCATAACCAAGTGTTATCACCTCCACATAAGGACGCTAGGAACACAAATAGCGGACCCCAAGTAAAAGACCCCTCTTCATCCAAACACGTCCACTTTGTCAACATTGTCACTATTAAACCAATTGATAGGAATGAGGATAATAGTGAACCTAAGGATGAGGATAGGAAAGTCGAGGTTGATAAGGAAGTTAGGACAAGTGAGATTGAAGAAGTAGATGATGATGAGGACTACTTCAATAGGCTACCCACTAAGGAAGAGCGTGCATATCATACAAACTTATTCGATGACCCCGAGACACCATACTTCCTAGGTAGACCAATCATAGAAATAGGCGACCCTTCTAATCTCAACATACCATGCAACATAGGGCATCTACATGTGTGGAAAGCTTATATCGACCTTAGATCACCCATAAACGTCATGACTAGAGCCCACTACAACTTGATAATGAAAAATCAACTTGGGTATAGGATGTTCCCTGACAAGGGTTGGATGAGTAACTTCACGGGAAGAGTTAAGGGATTACCGGTTTATGTAGGAAACTTCACCTATGTCACCGACTTTGTAATTGTAGAAGATATCCGTCCAATAGTCGATGCATCCTTGACTCAAGTGGTTTTTGGAAAACCATTTGTTGAGGTCTCTAGAATGACTTATGAACCTTCCTTGGGGATAGTTAGATTTAAGGATGAGACCGATGAAGTAAGCTACCAAATGCCATATAAGATAGAACAATTCCAACACTTGTCAAATGTTGAGAAGGAGCTTAAACAAGCAGTCTACTATAGGAATGATAAGGATAGAAGTAAAGGAGTAGACTATGTTATGGAAAGGATATTCGGTTTCTACAAGGATTGTTTGAAATTAGGACCGGAATATAAAACCGGGAAGGAGAATGGCCTAGGAACCGTGACCGATGATGGAGTCACGTAATGTACGTGACTTTGAGTCTAGCTACAAGACTCGTTAATAAAGAAAAGCGCTTCTTGGGAGGCAACCCAATCTTTATTTGTTTTATTTGCTTTGTGTGTTTATTTATTTGTTTGTTTGATTTTATTTGCTTCCGTATGTGTGTTTAATTTTTATCATTATTGATTCATGTTCAAAAGTAATTTGTGAAAATGCTTTATGTTGTTTTTAACTTCGTCTTAACTACATATAAAGGTATTTTGCAAAAGATAAGTGTAAGGGAAATCTAAATCGGTTTATTAGAACACAAATTAACATGAATCGTAATAATATTAAATTAACATACATATTCGTATTTGTTTGAGTCAAATGCTTGTATCGAGTCATAATGATGTTTTGCAGGATTTCCAGGAAGTAAGGTAAAGGTTTTTCCAGAAATTTTCCGGAAACTTAAAATGAGAATTTTTGTCAGGTCATTTCTGACGGCGTCAGGGGTTATAACCTGACGGCGTCAGATTTAATTTTCAGAAATTTTTGAAATTTTTGTTTTTAAAAAGTTTTTATTAAAATCTCCAACTTATAATCTCCAGGAATCTGCAAAATTATCATTCCACAAGCATTATATCCTTATATATAGATTTTATCCCGCCGATGTTATGCAGGTTTTCGTGTTTGTTTTCTCAGGTTCAACAGGTTATTTTGGACAAGGAAATGTTTTGAATCAAGCTTATGGCGATGCATTAGTCATGGAGCTTCAACATTCTCTTTGAAGGAAGATTTAACCGTGTAAATTCATTATCCAACGAGCGAATCAGGGGAGTATTTGATTTCATTCTTTTACTTTATTCTTTTACATCTTGTTATTTGAACATTGGGGACAATGTTCATCTTAAGTGTAAGGGGAGGGTAAAAGTTCGATTTTTGAGAATACAATTGCGCTTGATTTTTGTTTGTTTAATAGTAGATGTGTAATAAAACTGAGATAAATACTTGTTAAGGTAATTTTAGTGCCAAATTTAAAATTTTTTACAACATATAGGAGTGAAACTTTGATCTTAATGAGCGTCTCATGGATAGGAGTTATATGACTAGCACAAAAACCGTACCACTAAAAAATTTTTCCACCCCCAAATATGTGAGGTTCGCCCCTAGAATTGGTAGGAAAAGCATTTATGCTATGATGTGTGTACCGGTAGCACTTAGATTCTAGAACTTGCGTTAGGACCATTCCAAGACCACAAGTGAGACTACATTCGTGTAGTTAGATTTACTACATGATAAGAGGCATTAGGATTAACCCATTGTTTTACACCTGTGTTTTTGTTATAATTACATTGGCTACATTGGTCAAGTAATTCTCCCACACCCTTTGCGTTGTACTCATTTTTAGTACACGATACCCCTAGTACACCCCTCAGAGCCTATCTTTTCGTTTCGACCTTTAAGCATTTTACTTAAAGGAAGAATTTGTTACACCCCACTTAAATGTACACCCAAATCGCCTTAGCCTACCTTGTATGCACTCATCTTTAGTGCATTATTGTGACAACATTTGTTTAAACCCAAGTTAATTATCTAGTTGATTACATGGTTGCTAAGTCGAGTCATATCCTTGTACATATTGTTTTGGGACGATTGGGACTCATGGGTAAAGTACTAGTATAATGGAGTAATGGGGAAGAACATCATTTATTACCCCCATATGTGCTAAATGTTTTAAAAGTACTCCAAGTTTTTCAATTATCTTAATTCGAGTCATTAGAATAGTTATTTGTAAAGTTATGTAAAAGTTCAAGTGTAAGGGGATGCAACGCCCCTTTGATGTATTATTTTGGATGGTAGGGTAAAAGTGTATGCAAAAAAAAAAAAAAAAAAAAAAAAAAAAAAAAAAAAAAAAAAATCGAAAAAATCAAGAAAAATACAAAAAAAATGAGAAAAAGAAAAATAGAAAAAACATACGGACTACCATCCCGTTTCATTTTATGTTTATTTTATGTTTATGTTTTGTTATTTTCTTTCATTAGCTTAAGATCGAGTCTAGTCTTGGCTTAGCAACATTGTATAGTACATGTAATTGATCAAGATCTTTAACTCGCCACCAGTAAAATATCCCTTATCCAACAAAACCGTGTTTTCCTTTTCCCTACACCTAACATTATAACCCATTTAAAAGCCCTCTTTGATAGTTTATCTTAGGTGCTTACGCCTAGTGGAGGAGGTTTTCGATCCTTTCCCAAGCCTATGGTAATCTATTTGCTATGACAGGTAGTGAGAGATATTTTCCGTTTTCATTTATGAGATTTATTTTGATGACACTTGAGAGATGTGAGTATCTAAACACTACTTGTGAGGTGCTAGTATGTAATCTCCGTGCTTATTATGATTGAAGTGGAACGATTATTTGTTGTAATTACTTTTATGTTTGCATTAAATGACCCCTAATTTGTATTTTGATTAGAATAAAAGCGCATTTGCTTGAGGACAAGCAAATCTCAAGTGTAAGGGTATTTGATGAGGCGAAAAGTGTACCGCTTTTAAGGGGTCATTTAAGCCCGAAATCGTATTTATTTGATCAAATATTGCCCTAAATCGTTCCTTTTGTCATTTTAGGTACTTTTGAGGAGAAATCTGGAAAAGGAGGCATTTTGGACGTTTTTGGAGCATAAAAGTGAAGAAAACGGCAAAGTCTCAAAATTGTGCTGAAAGTCACCTTTGACGGCGTCAACATTAACTCCAGACGGCGTCATGCCTTGGCAAGAAAAGTTGGATGTGAAATTTACTCATGACGGGCCAGTGAGTTTGCATGAGAATTCTGACGGCGTCACGCTTTAACTAAATCAAGGGCGTCACGGCTTAAATCATAAGGGGACGGCGTCACGTTATAGGTCCGACGGCGTCAAGCCTTGATAAGCCAGAATGGATTTTTGAAGAGCTAAAGAGGGACGGCGTCAAGATGGTCACCCGGGAACCCTAAAAGCGGCGAGGTGACGGCGTCACAATGCATAAGGTGACGCCGTCAGATGTCAAAGTCTATATATAGTTTTCTAATTTTTTGTCATTAGGGAGAGCTTAGTGTGTGGAATTTTGGGATAAAACCCTAAGACGATTTTAGCTACTTTTTCAGGGCTTCTTGCCTTGAGATCTTCCATGTTTCATTGAAAGATAAGTTATCAATTAATCATTCAATATGTCTATGTGTTGTTTGATTCTATCTTATGCTTGTCTTTTGTTTAACATGTTAGGCTAATTTTATCTTGTGTTTGCTTAGATCTAATGAAACCTAGCTATTGATTATTGGTTGTTAGTGTGTTGTTAGTTGTATTGGATGATTGTTTATCTATGTTAGGCTTAAGAAAACTGGCTAACTTCCTATTCGGTAACTTGCTTGAACGTCTTAAGAAACATGAACCAAACGCGTACTAAAGGTTTTTATGGTTGTATTTAATGCACAAGCAAATTCTAGTGATCCCATGTTAGGAGCTTCCTAGCCGGCTCGACATAGGAGTGAAGTAGGAGCTTGTAGAGTTTGGGGAAGTAAGTACGCCACCCCACGAATGGTATTAAGGAATACACCCGTCATCCACGCGACTAATACACACTAATTAACCGGTAAAAGATAGTTAGGGAGTAAGGAAATCTAAGTAAACACATTTCTCTACACACAAGTTTCTCACCACTTTTCATTTTTGTTATTTTATTTTATTTGCATTTGTAGTAATTTGGGTTAGTTGACTAGCAACTAATTCCGCCCACTCCTTCAAAACCCGAGATTTTACTTGCTTTCATAAAAATATAAAAACATAAAAAGAATCTTCCTCAACCCTTAGACCTAATTAGAGTAGCCTTTCACACCTAACGAACACTATTCCCTGTGGAGAACGATCAATCCTCCGTACTTACCACTACACTATACTACATCGGTCAGGTACACTGCCTGGTGGGGTTGTAAGCCTCTTGAGATCCCTCGAGAGGTAAAACCTGTTGTAAGGTTGCAAAACCACGCAATCAAGCCTCTAGTGATTGAAGCCGAGGTGTAAGGAATGACAATACAGGGGGTCTACGTGGACCCTGGCGCTTCGATGGAAATAATGTACGAACACCAATTTGAACGGTTAAACCCTTCGGCTAAAGCCCGGTTGAAAGAATCCGACACAACTCTGGTAGGATTCACAGGAAAGCCCGCTAAGTCGCGGGGATCGGTAGACTTGGAAATCTGCTTCGGAAGTCAAGGCCGATCCCGAAAAGTCTGGATGGAATTCGCTGTGATTGACTCGCCCTCCTCCTACAACATCATATTGGGATGCACCGGGCTAAGGAAATTACGGGCCATCCCCTCGACTATCCACTTGATGGTCAAGTTTCCTACTCCAAGCAGTATAGCAACGCTGGTCATGCGGCCAATAATTCAAGAGCACCACGGGGCAATGGAAGAACGGGTGAAGGAAAAGGAGGTAAGGGGAGAAGCTTGGAGCGCTGAAATAACAAAGGGGTATGCCGGAAGGAGTACCTGGCATTCGGAAGATTTACCGCAGAAACAAGGGAAGGAATCCGTCGTTGAAAAGACGATCTGATGCTACAACCGAAGGGCTCCTTACAGGTTGACCAAGGTAGGAATAACGGTTCAGGTAACTATTAATACAAAATAACCATTTCCATATTGCTATTTCATTCTCGCCAATGTTTGTTTTCATTATAAACTAACGGAAGGAACAAAAATACCTTCATAACTAAAGGCAGGTAGTCCCATATGCCGATGGAACGAAACTAACAGGAGAGCAAGCCAAGAAAAGCATGAACCCGCTGAAGGAATGGAAACTTGCCAAACGGGACCACATGAGCCACGCAAGGACGGAAAGGAAAGCACCATTGACATGACGGACAACCGATTGTTAAAAATGTTTCCATTAATACTTGGTTTATATATCTTATGTAACGCCCGAAAAGGCTTGGTATTAACTATTTAAATGACAAATGCAGCTATCCCACCGTTGAAGGGAGGCAATTTTCCTACAATACATCCTTGCAATACTTGTTACATTCTGAACATAAGTTAAAAGTGACCCCTCCGAGAGGTTCGCGCCCTCCGGAGATTTTTGTGGTCAATGATCATAGATGGTATGCCCAAAAAGGGGCCTACCATATAATTTCTAAACATAAGTTGAAAGTGACCCCTCCGCGAGGCTGGCCCCCTCCGGAGATTTTTGTGGTCAATGTTCAAAGATGGGATACCCAAAAAGGGGTTACCATAAATCCTGGAGGAAAGGCTGTGCGGCACCCAAAAAGGGGTGACCGAGTAATCATTTATTATACTTTGAACATAAGCCGAAAGTGACCCCTCCGAGAGGTACGCGCCCTTCGGAGATTTGTGTGGTCAATGTTCAAAGAACGGCGTGTGTCGCCCAAAAACGCATAAGCTTGTACCTCCGAAACTATGCAAATAGTGAAGGTAATAAAAAAACAAGTATTATACGTTCGTAATCAAAATCTAGCTCCAACGTAAGCTTGTACCTCCGGATCTATGCAAATAGTGAAGGTAATAAAAAACAAGTGGTACGTTCATGATGAACTCAAATAAGTACATTTTATTATCATCATTTATCCTATTTATTTGACTTGTTTTATTATATTATATATGAGAATCGATACATTAATGTTTACTTTAGTAACTCTCAGGTAAAAATAAGCATTATGTGAAACTTGGCGATTTTGGACTAATTATGGAGCAAAACAAGCGAGATGTCAAAAGTCTACTGAAATCCAGAAGATGCGCCGTATCTCACTCAACAAATACGACGCAATATCATACTTAGATGAATTCGAAGACCATTGCCTGACTTTGAAGAATGCGCCGCATGCAATTCTGTCATGCGCCGCATATGAAACTTTGGTCAAAGAAGAAGATCAAGCTCGTTCTACACCAGATACGCCGCAATATACTTCTAACATACGGCGTATCACTATCAAGGTTTCACCAGTTACAATCCAAGACAGCTAAAGTACATGCGCCGCATACAAAGATCAAGTTACGCCGCATCTGAAGACGGTGTACGAATATTCCGGAATATATTAATCTTGGACCCCACGCGAAGTTAAGTCAATGCGCCGCATCTATCAACTCAATGCGCCGCATCGATCCCTCAGACAGAAACTATAAATACCCCAAGGTCAGACGAATTTAAGAGACCTTGGATATAACCCTAGAGCCGAATTCAGATGACCAAGTAGCACAAGACACACCTCAAACAAAGATACAAGAGCTGTAAGAAGGTCCTTCATGTATTCAATGCATTAAGTAGTTTTGTTTTATTGTTTTAGTACGCTTTAATTCATCAGGATTGATGGGCTTGTGTCATGTGACTACGGAAGATCATGCACTCCCCTTAATATTGCTTTCCTATTAATTAAAGTTTATATGTTGATGTCTTTGGTGACTTTTATTAGTGCATTGATAACCTCTGTGTCTAGCTGAGTCTTGCTTGGGTCGCCATGCCCCTTCCTCGCCTATTTATTCTAGCGTCTCTAGAAAAGTAGGATAGACATAAGTAATCATTAAGGGTTTACTCGCCGATAAGATTAGAGCCAACGAGAAAGGTTTAATTATATACACTTCATATAAAACTAGCAATAAAACAAGTGACAAGCTATTTAATTATCAGGACAGGTCTTCTTATTGTCTCGAGTATCTATCTGTGTACGTGTGTGCTAATCGCTGATTCGTGCTCATTAGTTTAGTTTTCTATTTAATTATAACCAAACTGTGCCAGTCTCTCAGGCTGAACCCCCTTGCGTTAGATTAGGTTATATAACTAACTTAGGATATTAAAATACTGATTAGAATAACTAGATAATACGTTCCACTCTTAGTGATCGACACTCTGCTTACCATTATATTCATACTGACCGGGTACACTGCTCGTTAAGTGTGTGTGTTATTGATAAGTCGGCTAAATATAAATTTAAAACTTGAGTAGGCATTAATACTGCTAAACCGCAACGACACATCACGCGCATCAAGTTTTTGGCGCCGCAGCCGGGGAGTGAATTGTTATTATCTGTTAATTTGATTAAGTATTTTAATTAGGTTTTTCTTTTTAGTTTTTTTTTTAGATTCTAACCACTAACCCTGTTGTATATTAGATAGATTGCATTCATTGTATAATTTGCATATTTACTGTTTTTGTGTGTTTTTGTTTTCTGTAATTTTTGTTTCTTTTTGTTTGTTTTTATTTTTGTTTTTCTTTTTTCTGTATTTTTCTGCATTCTGCTGTCGTTGTATTGTGCTGATAAAAATGATACGGCGCATCTGTTTTCACAGATACGGCGTATTGCGTTTAATTTTTATAAAATACAACGCGGTTAATAAATTCGAGTACGACGCATCTTTCCCCAAGATACGGCGTATTCTGTTTTTAATAAGAAATTTTTCTAAACGCTAACGCCATACGACACATCTGTTTTAACAGATACGGCGTATTTTCTATTTAAATTAAAAATAGTTTTTCGAATTATTAAACAGAAGCGACGCATCAATCTTTATCGATACGGCGCATCTACTAAATCAAAAATCTTGTATTTTGAAACGTAACGAAAATACGGCGCATTAGCTTTTGTTAGTACGACGCATTTAATTTTAATAAATATAATCGATTTTTGATAATTTATACTTGATACGGCGCATTCTAATTCATAAGCGGTGTATCTGTTTTCTGAATAAAAGTCTGATTAAATTTTAACGTAATAAGATACGGCGTATCCAACTTTCTGGATACGGCGCATCGTCCTCAGATATCAGCCATTTTTATTCTTTATATTCGTTTCCAAATTCATTAATTTCTCTTCTAGCGAACAGATCCTATTGACGATTTTACCTATGATGACAGGTTTTGCTATGGAAGATATGTCAATGAACGGATATCTTGCTAAGGAACTTATGAAAGATAAGCACAATGAAAAGTCCCGCACCAAAAAGCCGTTAATTTTGGAAAGTGATGACGAGTGTGATAACTATGAAGTTAGCTTGAGCAAGTTCCCAGCATTAAGCATTACTAAAAGCTTAGAATTGGAAAAGGAACTCTTGCTTTTGGATTCATTCGAAAATTTCGATGCTATTACTTGCAACTTACCTACGATCGATGCTTTACTCAAATCCGTATCTCAAACCAACATGCCCTTTTACTCAGTGGAAGTTTATGAAGATGTCAACTTCAATGTACTCACGATTGATGCCGATTTATTTTCTTAGGAAACTCCTCTTGAAGCTACTTATATGGAATTCAAACGCTTATGCAATATTGAAGATGGGATATTTTCTTATGATTTACTAATGAGCTACACTGAAGATGAATTGTTACTCTTATGGCCTATCATTGAATCTAAAGGATTAACTTGGACGACTATCGAAGAAAAATATGGGAAATTCCAAATTGAATACATGAACTCAGCAAATGCAGTCAACAAATCGAGCAACAAAAGCTATGGTAGAGGAAATATCCAACCTATACAAACTTCTTATATGCCTTATTCCGAACAGTATTGAGGATTAGATAAAAGCAATCTGGATGATGAAAGAATTTATGCTGAATCGGAGATACTGTTTCATAAAAAGTTGGTAAGGTTGATGGATATCTCTTTAGAAGAATGGCTTGAACTTAAATACGGTGATCCCAAATTTGCTCCTACGAATGAAGCCAAACGGATTGTGACCTCATGGTTGACACGAAGTTTTAAAGAACAATTTAATGAGTTCATGGAGATAAGGAGGAAAATGATTGGTAATACTAGCTTTGACGTTAACTACGATCCTAACAATGTTGATTTTTCAGATTGGTTAGCTAGTAAGTTCAATAACCATAAGATCATGGACCGAGCTACTAAAGATGTGTTATAGGTATATTGGATGAGAGGGGAAGATGAGGAAGTAGAAAGCAACAATGGATCATCACATGACGATTCAACGATCGAGGAAGGCATTGAAGAATTGTTCAGCATAGACATTGATGTGTTCAATTATGAGACACCCTTGTGCAAACAATTCAAAGAATTTAATTACCTCCTTCAAATCGACACTGATGTGCTAACTGGAGATCTACCAGGATTCAAAACTTATGATGAGTTCAAAAACACCTGGTACTACGAATGGAATGACCAGATACTATGGGTTTGGGATAAACCATGGGAATTTGGGCATATTAATCACACTTGTAAACCTTTCCATTTCAAGGATGGAAGTAGTGAATGGCCAACCTGTGATTGGAAGAATGATGGAACCTGCTATGGGGGAAGTATAATTGGAATGAAACGAGTTGGAAACGATGTATACTTTGAAGACTATGATTGGTATGAAAAAGTTGAAGACTCCCCACGTAGAGCAGAGGCTTTGCAAGAAAAAGGTATAATCAAATACTTACAAGAACTAAAGGGAGCATCGAATACTACTTTCTGGGAATAGGTGCATAGAAAATGTGATGATTACACAAGGCTTAATCGACGCTTACAATGGGAATTGAAAAGAAAGTGGGACGAGACTCAAGATTATTATCAATCCATTAACTTGGTTAATTATTATCCCTATGATAATAACGATGAGTCACGAGGAAAATTAATTGATGAACTTGATGAATAAGGATCCTTATTTCAAGTTTGTTGATAAAGACGAAGAAGAATTCATCGAGAGAAAATGTCGACTACTTGGGATCACTTATAATAACCCACCCATGATAATTTCTGAAAAATTTGAAGTCATCAAATACTCTTTGGGACCATATGAGGAATATGTTGCGACGAAGACCAAAGAATATATTAGATTAAGCCGAACGGAAGAAAATGTTGCGGAGCTATACGGTAACATCTTTCGGATGAAAAAAGAAGGATGGCACGTAACAAGAACAAAATAAGGAGCTGAACGTGAGTCTAACTTGAAGACTCTGGAATAAAGACAAGTGCTGACCGGGAGACAACCCGAAGGAAAAATTTTTACTTTTCTGTTCTGTGTCGAGTCTGTCAGACCTGCAGAAGATGCGGCGCATCTCCATCATAAGATGCGACGCATCACCTGCACTGGTCATATCTTATTTCATTTTCTGCATTTTTATTTTTGACTTTAAAACTTTCTGTCAGTTTATTTAATGCGGCGCATCCCTGGTTAAGGATGCGACGCATCTTTTATTCTGATACGTATTTATTCCAGGCTCGATACGGCGTATCTTCTTCCATAAGATACGGCGTATCGACTGACCTGATGATTTACAGTTTAATTTTTTAGGTTTTATTTTTACTAACTACTAATGTATTATGCAAGTTTGAACCTTCTTAACTCAGGTGTGTTAAAGTCTAAATGGTATTATAGATTCCTGCATTTTTGTGGATACATCATTTATGAAGCTTAAACGTTCTCATCCACAAGAAAGTTGATTTTTGCTCTTATACGAATAATGGAGGATCATACCGAGCAAATCTCAGGGGAGTTTTTCTGTTCTAATTCTTTTATTTTCCAGTTTTTAACCTTTGACACAAACAACGAGGACGTTGTTTAACTTAAGTGGGGGGATGGAGAATTAGAACACTTACTTGTCCTAAACTTTTTCAAAATATGCTTAAAATGCGCTTAATATATCAAAATTTAAATTTTTTTTAGCATGTTTTTGTTTAAAGTCTAAATTACATAACCGCACACATAACTCTATTTTTTCAAAAATATTAAAACTTTAGTGTGCCGGTGACTTGTAAACTTTAGAACTTGGCTTGTATACTATTCGAGACCACCATAATGAGTATTATCTATATAATTGGAGTGACTTGTCTAAATTGGTAAATTTCTAGGATTACACCCAAATAGCCTTTATATGTTATGTGATATTAACTAACTACACTGGTTAGTTAACCCTCGTATAAACCCTTTGTTTACTCTCACTTTTAGAGTAAGATACCCCTAGAAAAACCCTCAGAGCCATTCCTTTCGTTTCTTACACCTTTGTTATAATGTTTCGATACACCCTTACACCTTAGCCTACCCTGTAGATTAAAATCCGTGGTTAATTGCTTTAGGCAAAGTGTGTTTTCTTACATTACCTGTGTTCGCGTGCGTAATTCATTATCTTTGGTTAGGTCGGGAAATTGCACAATGCAATTGGTATGAAAGTAAATATTGTATAACTTTTAGTTTATTTTTCGTGTGTTTGCTACTTTCACTATTACAGTTATTTCTGAAAGTATGAAGAGTATGGAAAAATTATCCGGAAAAATAGTGATAGAAAAGTTGTGAAATTTTACACATATATGTTGGAAAAAAAAATCGAAAAAAAAAGAAAAGAAAAAGAAAATAGAAAAGAAAAAGAAAAAGGAAAAGTTGGAAGTTTGTTTTAACCAACTTATGTAAAGTTTTGTATTAAGTGGGAGATATCACCACTATTTATTGTTGTATATTATATTTATGGATTGAATGGGAGTTGACCGTTATGGGAACGCCAACTAAGGTTATTCTTTGATTGAGATTTTGTTGAGTATAATTCGTGTATACCTAAAGCGTGTGTTTCAAGTGTTAAAGCGTGAGTTATTCAATGATATGAGTCTTATTCATGGGATGGTTGGGAAAGTGATTAACCACACTTAGGATTTTAATTTATCTGTTTTATTTATTTTTCATTTTACACCAATTTGTATCCCAAATATTATCCATACCCTATATCATTCTTCATCCAAACCTTTGATTTATTGAGATTAGGGATTTGAGCAATCTTAAGTATCGTAGTCGTGGATTCGGCTATGTATTTATGATTTTGTCGCCCTTTTTGATATAATATTATCGGTGAAGATTACTTGGTCCTATCTTTAGCCCATTCGAGTTAAGGAATTGAGCAATTGCAAGTATCGTGGTCGTGGATTCGATCATGTATTTGTAATTTGTCGCCTTTTCTGGAATATGAGATCGATAGAGATTAAAAAGGATGATCAACCCTTAACCAACAAACCATTTTTACCGCTTTAGACTTGTTACTCCTTGGCTTTAGTGGGGGAGATGCGTATACTTGCCAAGCCTATGATAGAATATTCGTCACGACTAAGCAACTAAACGATTTAGAATTGTTTTACATTAAAAATTATTTTGGTTTCTACTTCGTTAAGTGTTTGGTTGTGTGATTATGAAAAAACGAATACGTGCTTAAATATAAAAATAAATCCTAATATCTTTTAGGATACATTTTCATATGATTAATTCTAAGGTTTACTTGGGGACAAGTAAAGTTCAAGTGGGGGGATATTTGATGAACTCAAATAAGTACATTTTATTATCATCATTTATCCTATTTATTTGACTTTTTTTATTATATTATATATGAGAATCGATACATTAATGTTTACTTTAGTAACTCTCAGGTAAAAATAAGCATTATGTGAAACTTGGCGATTTTGGACTAATTATGGAGCAAAACAAGCGAGATGTCAAAAGTCTACTGAAATCCAGAAGATGCGCCGTATCTCACTCAACAAATACGACGCAATATCATACTTAGATGAATTCGAAGACCATTGCCTGACTTTGAAGAATGCGCCGCATGCAATTCTGTCATGCACCGCATATGAAACTTTGGTCAAAGAAGAAGATCAAGCTCGTTCTACTCCAGATACGCCGCAATATACTTCTAACATACGGCGTATCACTATCAAGATTTCACCAGTTACAATCCAAGACAGCTAAAGTACATGCGCCGCATACAAAGATCAAGTTACGCCGCATCTGAAGACGGTGTACGAATATTCCGAAATATATTAATCTTGGACCCCACGCGAAGTTAAGTCAATGTGCCGCATCTATCAACTCAATGCGCCGCATCGATCCCTCAGACAGAAACTATAGATACCCCAAGGTCAGACGAATTTAAGAGACCTTGGATATAACCCTAGAGCCGAATTCAGACGACCAAGCAGCACAAGACACACCTCAAACAAAGATACAAGAGCTGTAAGAAGGTCCTGCATGTATTCAATTCGTTAAGTAGTTTTGTTTTATTATTTTAGTACGCTTTAATTCATCAGGATTGATGGGCTTGTGTCATGTGACTACGGAAGATCATGCACTCCCCTTAATATTGTTTTCCCATTAATTAAAGTTTATATGTTGATGTCTTTGGTGACTTTTATTAGTGCATTGATAACCTCTGTGTCTAGCTGAGTCTTGCTTGGGTCGCCATGCCCCTTCCTCGCCTATTTATTCTAGCGTCTCTAGAAAAGTAGGATAGACATAAGTAATCATTAAGGGTTTACTCGCCGATAAGATTAGAGCCAACGAGAAAGGTTTAATTATATACACTTCATATAAAACTAGCAATAAAACAAGTGACAAGCTATTTAATTATCAGGACAGGTCTTCTTATTGTCTCGAGTATCTATCTGTGTACGTGTGTGCTAATCGCTGATTCGTGCTCATTAGTTTAGTTTGCTATTTAATTATAACCAAACTGTGCCAGTCTCTCAGGCTGAACCCCCTTGCGTTAGATTAGGTTGTATAACTAACTTAGGATATTAAAATACTGATTAGAATAACTAGATAATACGTTCCACTCTTAGTGATCGACACTCTGCTTACCATTATATTCATACTGACCGGGTACACTGCTCGTTAAGTGTGTGTGTTATTGATAAGTCGGCTAAATATAAATTTAAAACTTGAGTAGGCATTAATACTGCTAAACCGCAACGACACATCACGCGCATCAGTTCATAACCCGAGTGTAGGCCGAATGTCAGCTTGTACCTCCGGAACTGCGCAAGCAGTAACGGTAATAACAAACAAGTGTTCGGCACGCGTTCGGGGGTCGAAAACGCAAGAGGAACGAAAGGATAATAGGTGGTCCATAGAAGCTAAAGTTGACCAAGCAATCCGAAACTATCATCTTTGGAAACTAAGTTGTTACATTTTTGTTCCACACATGTGATATGACCAGAAAAAAAAAAAAAAAAAAAAAAAAAAAAAGAGAAAAGAGGGGGGAGAAAGATCAGATAATCATTGACAATGGCAAATTTATGAAATCCGAGTATTTAAAGGAATAAACCATCACACGACACAAGATGAAGGCTCCGTAAGATCAAAGCAACATTAAACATCCCGGTTGATTGAAGAGGTAAATTACTCCGGAAATAAATAAAAACGATGCGTAAAATAAGAAACATGGTACAGGCCGAATTATGTAAAGCAATCACATGGCTAGATATACAAATAAACAGAAATCATACAAATTGTGCATCACAAATTATTACAGTCATCCGAATCGAATAAATTGTTTTTTGGCTCGAAGGCCTTACATCCCCAAGTGTTTTTTCAAAGTAACAAAGTTTAAAAGAGCTTCACAAGAAATCCGAAATAATCAGGGGGCCGACTCATCCCCTCCAGCAGAAGAACCCTGGACGTTAGCAACTTCGGTCTCAGGAGCCCCGGAAGTTGATCCATCGGCAGCACCGGCAGGTTGGTTCTCGGCGGAGGTAGATGGAGCAGGGTCAGGAAAGATCTTCAGGATTTCATCAAGAGACTTAAGGTAGGAGCTGCTAATCTTCTTGATGTAGGGATACTCGGCGGTGAATAGCCCGTCGTACAACGGGTCGAACTTCTTACCAGCCTCCACATCCAGGTCGTCCGTCTCGGCCACAATTTTAGCCACCTCTTCCGGCTTACGACCCACAACCACACCCTCAAAAAAACCGGATTGCGAGGACAAGCTGAAAGGGCTCGCCAAATGCTCCTTATATTCGTGACTATTCAAGAGACGGCGAACCACCTCCGGGATGACATCCTTCACAACCCTAAACCGATCCGACTCCGTTCGGCCCAGTCGGGCGATAAGATCCTTCTTTACCTGGTGGAGGGCCAGATTGTCTTTTACCTCTTCGCTCAGCTTGGTCTTGGCTTTTTCCAAATCAGCCTCCAAGGCACTGATCCGTTCCGCCGCGGTCAGCCTCTCATGCTCCATCAACTTCTCCAACTCCTTAACCTGACCCATCAACTCCGATTCTTTCACCATATAGGTGGAATGCTCGGTCCTCAGCTGTTTGAGCTCTCCCCCGTTCTTTCCGAGGTTTCCGCACTGTTGATGGACACGATACAGCTCATGATGCTCATGGAGAAGATTTTCGAACCGGAGTAACAGGTCCGATTGAGCTACGGCTCCCATACCCAATAGCTTCCAGGCCCTTTGGGCAGCTTCAGCATCACCCAAATTCTCCAGGAACGACTCTTCCTTCGGAGTCGGCAGATTCAACATCAAATCCCGACAAACTTCCCAACCATCCAAACGATCATCCTTGCGAACTTTCCACCACGGAACGTGCAAAGTTGCGGGGTCATCCTCATCAGTTACTTTCTCCTTCCCATGGCCAGAGCCAGCGCCGGAGGAACCCCCTATATAAAAAGAAAGGAGACAAAAGAGAAGGTAAGAACGAGCAACGATTATTATCAAAATGAATGCAAAGGCAAAATGCAGGGATTGACATTTCCGAAAAGCTTACCAGCACCAGCGGCCTCGGACGTGAAGCCCACGCCAATACTTCCTTGGCCCTCCGGCTGTTTTCTTGCGGCCGAAGAACCTTGGCCCTCCGGCTGTTTTCTTGCGGCCAAAGCATCTAGCTCCACCACATCAGCATCTTCGTTCGGCTTACTTCGCTTGACCGACCGAAACTCACCACCTCCTTCCACATTGCGCTGAAGGCGGAATTTAGTCCCATGTTGCTGGGACTGGGATGTTTGCCGAGCAACATTTTTCTCCTGTTTTTCCTCTTGGCCTCCAATACCTTATCATCAGGTACTTCGACCCTTGTCAGTTCGGCCGTCTTCTTCGGAATGTTGGCATTAGAAGTGGCGGGAGTAGTCACATGCGTCTCTTGAGACTGATCCTCCGGATATTGATCCCCTTGTATCACAGACGCACCCTTTCGGACTTTTGGCTTCTTCAAATACTGAGACATTGTGATAGCTGCAAAAAAATAAGAACGTTAAACAATTAAGAAGTAAGCACATAAATATACCAGTCAGGGAAATACAAAACAAAGGCTGCAAGGCTATACCCTTCCCCTCGGCATCCCTTATGGCCGCCCGGTAGCCGGGATATTCCCACTGAGATGTAAGCCCAACGGCGTAGAGAAAACTCCGAGGAACCTGTATGAGATCTATCACATCCTGAGCCAGTCGGTCAGCATCCGCAACATTGAATTCTCCCCTTGGGTACGGATCCGATATATCCGAATCATGATGCCTCCAAGGCATGGCGAATGGGATGGCTCGTCTATCTATCAGAAAGAAGTCACGTTTCCAACCCTTCAAACCAGTCAAAATTTCCCGAAAGCATACCCTCTTCTCCCGACCGACCCTTTTTTCAAAAGAAAACCAATGGCCTTGTTTACTCAGTTTGTAGAAGGCCCGGAACAAAGGAGTAGTAGGATTGATATGTAAGCTTCGGCAGTACACTTCGAACAAGGTCGCACGATGCATTCCTAGCGGAACCAATTGAGAAATATGAACTTTATAATATATAATAACACCCAGCAGGAAGGTAGAGAAAGGTACACTAAGGCCACCCTCAATGAAATATTCCAAGTACAAGCCGATAGCATCGTCCGGTAATTCGTCCATTGTCATACCTTTCGGGGGTAGCCGCGGATTCAGGTCTGTCGGTATACCGTAGTCCATAGTTATCTTGTGCACAGCCTCTTCGTCTAACCGAGAGGTGTACTTTTGAATGTCAAACTTGGGAAGGAATATCTCGACCCCTTGAGTATCCTCGTCATGAATCGAAGCAGGAGAGTCCAACATGGTTTAACCGAGGGAAAGCGGGATATAGCCGAACAGCAAAGTAAATACAAGATATGGGTGGTTCGGAACGTACCTTTGCAGACGAAGGACTAATATGAAAGCCGCTTGGATTGACTCACGATTACTGTTCGGAAAATAATACCGCAAGGCGTCTCGAAGTAATGTATAAAATTATGGTAATAACAAGTGACACAAATGAGGCTATTTATAGGTAAAAAGGAAGACGTGAAATATCGCGCCCAGTCAGGCGCTGACGTGGCAACACCTCCACCCACGCGTTAGACACATGCACACGTGTCAGCACTCTGTGATTGCGATTCTTTTTCAATAATAATAAAATATATGTAAAATGACTCTCGGCGAGTTTAAAATAACGCAAGACATGCTCAAACCTAACGGTCCAGGTCCACCGAAAAATGTCAAACATGAATCCGTAAATCGTTTAAAGTATCACACCATCGGCACAGCCAATATTATGATACTGGGGGGAAGGATGAAACCCTCCGGGTAGAACAAAAAAGTACATTGACTCACCAGGCAAACATGACAGTTATTCTTTGAAAATGTAATAATGATTGTTGACAACCTAGACCCCCCGAAAATGGAAAGAATGGGACGCACATGCCTGGACGATGGTCATTAAGTCTGTATAAGTTGCAAGGCGTGTATGTTGTAAATCATAAAGGATTTAGAGGTATTGCAATGATAATTTCTGTACATCAAAGTCACATCGTGTTAGTTATATGTCGCGGGTAATGTCAGAATTTTCAAAGTATCACAACATCGGTAAAACCGATATTATGATACTGGGGGGGACATGTTGGCGTATGTGTCCGGACGGCCTGACTTGTCCGGCCATCCGGACGACATAAAATCATCCGGTAGGAACCGGAAGGCACCAGCTCGTCCGGCCAATACAACTGTAAGTCATAGGACAGGTGGCACCACCTTTTGGACAGATGGCAGCTGCAGACGCCGCCGCCGCCGCCCCGGGATTTACGGGATTGTGTCAGCGACATGTTCCCTGAAAACCCGGCGCCGCCAGTTCAGGTATCGAGGCTGGGCACTATAAATACCCAGCTCATTTACTACTCTCAACTAACTAGATTATTAGCATTTACTTCATATTACTGTTCATAGCCCCTCGGAATATCAAATACTTACTTTCACGCCGGAGGTGGGTCCTGGGATAACACCCGGGGCGAGCCTAACGCGTATTGTTGTGTGCAGATACCCGAAGGATCCTTAGTAGTCGGAGGGATCGACACACAAGCCTCTCGGAAGAACCCTCAACTAGTTCAACCGAAAGGCCTCCTTTATTTGTCCGAAGTGATTGCAAGAAATTATTTCAACATCAGACGTTAGATCAATATAGAACTTATATTTGTCATGAACCAATGAACCAATCATAGTCATCCATTTTTTATCTAAATTAATAAAAAACCATTTTTCATCTTTTTTTTTTAAAACAACATATCTTGCAAACGGTAAATCTTCAAGCTACAAAAAATACACCATCGCGACGAGAATTAAATTATCTTTCTATAGATATGCAATTCTATATACCTTTGACGAACTTTTTTTTTAAATTTCCGCCCAGAAAAATCATATGTGATTCGTAAAAATCACATATGATTTGATTTTTACAAATCACATATGATTCTTACGAATCACATGTGATTTTTACAAATCACATGTGATTTGTAAAAATCACATATGATTTGATTTTAACGAATCACATGTGATTTTTACAAATCACATGTGATTTTTCTTGGCGAAAATTTTGCAAAAAAAAAGTAACGGTTTGCGAGATATTTAATTTTTAAAAAAAGGGTGAAAGTTTATTTTGTTTATTTTGATTAAAAAAATGAATGGCTAAGATTGATTGATTGGTTCTATGACAAATATGAGTTAAAGATGAAAAAGATGTCAAGCCCATGGACAATACCTACAAGAAATAAGTCTACAAGGTAAATCAAATACTCCACGACCTACAAAGAAACCACAACACAGGAAAATCGGAAGGTTTGGCAACGGGTCAAAACTAGTTATTTAGGTTGACCCTAAACATGGAAATCATAATACTTCTGTTCATTCCATCGAGTATTAGCTTGGTGATGTTTGACCCATCGCTGGAATATAAACATCCATTAAGGTTACAAAGAGCTATGCATTGCTATGTTGACACATTCTTCATTTTAATGAAACTTGTATGTGAAAGGAATTTAAACATTTAACGAACACAGATTATGATACCTATTGAATGCTGCCAACACCATGTAACATATTGATCCACAAGCATTTTAACATGATGCAAAGCATTAACATGATCCAAAGCATTTTAACATGAACCACAAGCATTTTAACATGATCCAAAGCATTTTAACATGATCCAAAAGCAGTTCCTGAGAAGAAGAAATCAGAGCCGCTCTGAAAGGTGGATTAGAGTATGACCAACTCCACCCATGGAGGCAAACATTGTGACAACTCGGATTTGGCATGTGATCGACCGGCTTCCTCTCTCTTCAAAGACTCCTCTAAAGTTAATAAAATTTCGTCATAAGGATTGATGGAAGGATCTATTACAATTTCCTTGAGTGTAGAAGAATTGCCTATCATGTACAAAGCAATCTGAAAGTCACTAACTAGACCACGATAACCACCAATCTCAAGATGCTTCAGGTGTGAAAAGTAGTGACCAATAGCAGGATACTGAGTTTTGTTCCTTGTGATTGGTGCACACCAATATAGCTGCAAAAAGATCACATCAACATAGTTTTTGAATTAGATAAAGTCAGAAACAACATCTTTATTCATAAACAGAATATCAATATCGATTCTATTTATGTACTTTAATTACAAGTAGCTACTGAAAACATACCGACACTACGAAAGTTTCCAACTTCGGGCACTTCTTAGCTATTTCAATGAACGCAATTAAACTATCATATGCTTCGGTTTGAATTGTCAATTTCAATGTCTTGACATTTGGTAGTCCTGGAATCGCTTCAATATTCAAATCTTCCTGGAAAAACATGAAAACAGTCTCATCATCTTATCATTAACGCTTAAAAACACATAAATAAATTAGAGAAAAACTACTAACCTTTCTACGATCTATGCTCAAGTTAAGAGTCTCAAGGTAGGAAGCAACAGATGAGATCGCTGTGAACACCTTATTCTTCAACCCCACACTTACTATGCCAATGCAAACTTCTTTAATCTTTGGAAGATTCCTTAGATGAATAACTATATCTCGACCAATAAAGTGAAACTTTTCAAGATCAAAATCATGTAAAGAAACGAATTGGACCTCGAGATTGCCCGTTAAGTGTTTTATGTTAATGTCTCGTCCACCGACATCAACATCAATCAACAAATCAGATCCATGAATGTAGAGCAATTCAAGATTTGGAGAATTTTTCAGTAGTAATTTTAGGGTTAGATCACTCACGTTGACAAACGACAAGGACAACTTTTTAAACGACAAAGTCTCTACAACCATGGAACTGGATGACGGACGTTCAGAAAGGCGTACCATGTTTCCATCTGACAAAGGCAAAGGGAAACCATAGTTTTCCTTGGTAACACGTAAATCCAGTTCAAGAACCTCAACTTTCTTGTCAAGAGCAAACCGGAGCCAGTTATTAATATCTTTGAAACACGTCTTATCCAAATCAAAACTAATCTTGAAAGACTGAAGCATTGGGCTGTTGTGACTTCTAAGACTTCCAATGACATTGTTCACCTGGTTGATGTACTTAGCCCGCTCTAGATCACAGAGTTTCCCATCCATCTTAGCTAGAGTTGCGGAACCAACGAAGTCCAGTTTATTTAGAGAACACCACACAAACCTCCATCTTGAGGAGAGAACGCCTGTGGTCACCGCTTGTTTTAAAGGCAGACGAGATAGTACATCAACAAGAACCAAATCTGGCATTTTGCTGATGAAATCCATCACATCTGGTCTAGGACAATCCTCCTATAAAAAAGCAAGTCATTAGTAAACTTAAACAATAACAATCATCAAATACACAACTGAACAAGTAAACAAATTACGCATTTCAATGGATAAAAACCTATTATCATAGCTCCGAATTTCTAAAAACACAAGAAGATACCACATATATGATTGTACCTCTATACTCGGATCACTCTCTCTCCCCTTCCCTTTTGCTCCTGGAGTAACACAAAACAGAAACATATGAGACTGTTAAAATCAGAAATATATGCAGTGTGTATAAAACTATGACATGTAAATATATGGTTAATTTATGTGATTCTTTTAAATGAGAAAACTTACAACTTTTACCAATAAGTTTTTAAAGTAAAATACCTATCTGTATAGTAAGTAAGCAAAGGACATTTTTCAACAAATGACGAGCAATGACTAGCAGCAAAAAGATTTAAATTAATTTCAGAGTCCACAAGTACTTCATTTATACTTGTGTATATGAGATTACGAGACAATAATATTGACAAAATGTAAAAGCATATACATGTACAACACAAAGGGCATTGTATAGCACTTCAATTATCAAATAAGATTAAATTCCATACTAAAGTAGCCACATTAAATGGAAGCCACACACATATTGCATACTAATCGAAAGAACGGAGACATAGACTTACTTGAACATCTTGTATGCATGAACATAGCAATGTCGAGAAAAAGAAGAGAGTGATACAACACATATTGCACGCATTGAGGTTACATACACATTCCTATTATGGGTGCTCTTCCCCTACACTAGAAACCTTTAAGACTATTTCTTCCTATTCGACTAATCACATCCTACTTTTGGCCATCGTTCTCACTACGCATTTATGCAGCACCAACTTCCCCAGAACTTTTGGCCTAGATGCAAGTAACAACCGATATTCTTGTACTTAAAGCTCGAATGACGCAATACAAAATATAGATCTAAGGGATACATATATATTAGTCACTAGTATATCACTCATTTCACATACTTCATATCTGAATTTAAGTAACAAATATAAAATAATAATTTGAGTGAATTCCCAAACATTCATCACATAATAAGCATCCTAGATACAAACATCATGCCAGCGGGTTTTTCCTGAATTAAACAGAAAAAAGAAGGATATAAAATGTAGCCTGATTTTATAAACTTAAAAACATAACATACATTTATAAAGTAAAACCATAGTTTTACACACATTCTCACGTAACAGGATTTTTTTGGTTGAAAGACGTTAAATATATAGAAAACTAAAAACTAGCAATGTTAAGAATTACAACTACCCTACATGATTAACAACTCTAAGGGGGCGTTTCTTTTACTACTACCAAAAGGACCCTCAAACCACTGATGAAGCGAAAAGTGTACCGCTTTTAAGGGGTCATTTAAGCCCTAAATCGTATTTATTTGATCAAATATTGCCCTAAATCGTTCCTTTTGTCATTTTAGGTACTTTTGAGGAGAAATCTGGAAAAGGAGGCATTTTGGACGTTTTTGGAGCATAAAAGTGAAGAAAACGACAAAGTCTCAAAAATCGGCTAAAAGTTACCTTTGACGGCGTCAGATTTTACTCTGGACGGCGTCATGGCTTGGCAAGAAAAGGTGGATGTGAAATTTACTCATGATAAGCCAGTGAAAATTGCATGTGAATTCTGACGGCGTCACGCTTTAACCTGATCAAGGGCGTCACGGCTTAATTCAAAGAGGGACGGCGTCACGTTCAAGGTCTGACGGCGTCAAGCCTTGATAAGCCAGAACGGATTTTGGAGAGCTAAAGAGGGACGGCGTCAAGAAGGCCATCCGGGAACCCTAAAAGCGGCGAGGTGACGGCGTCACACTCCATAAGGTGACGCCGTCAGATGTAAAAATCTATATATAGTTTTCTAATTTTTTGTCATTAAGTGTGGAACTTAGTGTGGAATTTTTGGGAGAAAACCCTAAGACGATTTTAGCATCTTTTTCAAGGCTTTTTGCCTTGAGATCTTCCATGTTACATTGAAGATAAGTTATCAATTAATCATTCAATATGTCTATGTGTTGTTTGATTCTATCTTGTTCTTGTCTTTTGATTAATATGTTAGGCTAGATTTATCTTGTGTTTGCTTAGATCTAATGAAACCTAGCTATTGATTATTGGTTATTAGTGTGTTATTAGTTGTATTGGATGATTGTTTATCTATGTTAGGCTTAAGAAAACTGGCTAACTTCCTATTCGGTAACTTGCTTGAACGTCTTAAGAAACATGAACCAAATGCGTAATAAAGGTTTTTATGGTTGTATTTAATGCACAAGCGAATTCTAGTGATCCCATGTTAGGAGCTTCCTAGCCGGCTCGACATAGGAGTGAAGTAGGAGCTTGTAGAGTTGGGGAAGTACGTACGCCACCCCACGATTGGTATTAAGGAATACACCCGTCATCCACGCAACTAATACACACTAATCAACCGGTAAAAGATAGTTAGGGAGTAAGGAAATCTAAGTAAACACATTTCTCTACACATAAGTTTTCACCAACTTTTTATTTTCAGTTATTTATTTTATTTGCATTCGTAGTAATTTGGGTTAGTTGACTAGCAACTAATTCCGCCCACTCTTTCAAACCCGAGATTTTACTTGCTTTCATAAAAAAATATAAAAACATAAAAAAGAATCTTCCTCAACCCTTAGACCTATTAGAGTAGTCTTTCATACCTAACGAACACTATTCCCTGTGGAGAACGATCAATCCCCCGTACTTACCACTACACTATACTACATCGGTCAGGTACACTGCCTGGTGGGGTTGTAAGCCTCTTGAGATCCCTCGAGAGGTAAAACCTGTTGTAAGGTTGCAAAACCACGCATCAAGTTTTTGGCGCCGCTGCCGGGGAATAGTTATTGTTTAGGATTGAATTGTTATTTCTATTAGGTCTACTCACTAGATTCCTTTCTAGTGAGATTTTTATTTTATTTTTCTAGGTTTTCTTTAGTCTATCTGCTTTCTTTGTGTGTTTGTTCGTAATTGGTTCGTCACTATGGATAGGGAGATTAAGGCATTCAATGAGCTTAATGAGTTAATTGATAGAGAGAAGAGACTCGCCCGCCTTAGCACGAGTAGTGAGATTGAGCTTAGAGATGACTTAAGGTTAGTTCACAATTCCTCGCCAATTCTAGAAGGATTAAGTCACCATAAGTTTATCTTTAAATATCCTTGCCCCGCTAAAAATCGTAAGTACCCATGGATTAGAAAGGGGGTTTATTTTAATGTGAAGGTTCCATGCATGATTGGTCACATGTTTAGGGAGCATACCTATATTGATCTCAAGGCACCAATGAACTTCATGTCTAGGCTTTACTATAACTGGATCATGAGCAATGAGCTGAACCCTAGACAAGACCCGTATGACCCCAATCAGATGTGCAATTTTGTAGGTATGGCAAGAGGTTTACACGTCTTTATTGGAGATTTCGTTTACCAATGTGATTTCGTGATCCTAGAAGATATAAGGGGGATTATAGACCCGTATTTAGGCGAGGTAGTTTTAGGAGAACCCTTCATAAGAACGTCCCAAGCAATTTATGATAAGGATGAAGGTAGTGTTACATTCTTCAGCGAAATAGGATGCATCAAGTACCTAATGCCCCATAAATTGTCTCGTTTCTCTAAGTTCGAACCAAAATTTAAGGGCATTAAGGGCTTTGATGTCGATAATATCCCAGCACTCGAGGTTGATAACGATAACCAAGGAAGGGCTAGAGTTAAGTATTCGATGTGTTTGGCCTTAGGTCCGGAATACAAGTGGAATGAAAGAGTGATACAATGCTTTAAAACCATATTTTTTATGCGGAACGGAAAAACGTAGAACCCGTGACTTTGAGTCTAGCTACAAGACTCGTTAATAAAGAAAAGCGCTTCTTGGGAGGCAACCCAATCTTTATTTCTTTGTGTGTTTATTTATTTGTTTGTTTGATTTTATTTGTTTCCGTATGTGTGTTTAATTTTTATTCTTATTGATTCATGTTCAAAACTAATTTGTGAAAATGCTTTATTTTGTTTTTAACTTCGTCTTAACTACATATAAAGGTATTTTGCAAAAGATAAGTGTAAGGGAAATCTAAATCGGTTTATTAGAACACAAATGAACATGAATCGTAATAATAATAAATTAGCATACATATTAGTATTCGTTTGAGTCAAATGCTTGTATCGAGTCATAGTGATGTTTTGCAGGATTTCCAGGAAGTAAGGTAAAGGTTTTTTCCAGAAATTTTCCGGAAACTTAAAATGAGAATTTTTGTCAGGTCATTTCTGACGGCGTCAGGGTTTATAACCTGACGGCGTCAGATTTAATTTTCAGAAATTTTTGAAAGTTTTGTTTTCATAAAAAGTTTTTGTTAAATCTCCAACTTATAATCTCCAGGAATCTGCAAAATTATCATTCCACAAGCATTATATCTTTATATATAGATTTATCCCGCCGATGCTATGCAGGTTTTCGTGTTTGTTTTCTCAGGTTTAACAGGTTATTTTGGACAAGGAAATGTTTTTGAATCAAGCTTATGGCGATGCATTAGTCATGGAGCTTCAACATTACCTTGGAAGAAGATTTAACCATGTAACTTCATTATCCACCGAGCGAATCAGGGGAGTATTTGATTTCATTCTTTTACTTTTTACTTTTACATCTTGTTATTTGAACATTGGGGACAATGTTCATCTTAAGTGTAAGGGGAGGGTAAAAGTACGATTTTAGAGAATACAATTACGCTTGATTTTTGTTTGTTTAATAGTTGATGTGTAATAAAACTGAGATAAATACCTGTTAGGGCAATTTTAGTGTCAAATTTAAAATTTTTTACAACATATAGGAGTGAAACTTTGATCTTAATGAGCGTCTCACGGATAGGAGTTATATGACTAGCACAAAAACCGTACCACTAAAAAATTTTCCACCCCCAAATATGTGAGGTTCGCCCCTAGAATTGGTAGGAAAAGCATTTATGCTATGATGTGTGTACCGGTAGCACTTAGATTCTAGAACTTGCGTTAGGACCATTCCGAGGCCACAAGTGAGACTACATTCGTGTAGTTAGATTTACTACATGATAAGAGGCATTAGGATTAACCCATTGTTTTACACCTGTGTTTTTGTTATAATTACTTTGGCTACATTAGTCAAGTAATTCTCCCACACCCCTTGCGTTGTACTCATTTTTAGTACACGATACCCCTAGTACACCCCTCAGAGCCTATCTTTTCGTTTCGACCTTTAAGCATTTTACTTAAAGGAAGAATTTGTTACACCCCACTAAAATGTACACCCAAATCGCCTTAGCCTACCTTGTATGCACTCATTTTTAGTGCATTATTGTTACAACATTTGTTTAAACCCAAGTTAATTATCTAATTGATTACATGGTTGCTAAGTCGAGTCATATCCTTGTACATATTGTTTTGGGACGATTGGGACTCATGGGTAAAGTACTAGTGTAATGGAGTAATGGGGAAGAACATCATTTATTACCCCCATATGTGCTAAATATTTTAAAAGTACTCCAAGTTTTTCAATTATCTTAATTCGAGTCATTAGAATAGTTATTTGTAAAGTTATGTAAAAGTTCAAGTGTAAGGGGGATGCAATGCCCCTATGATGTATTATTTTGGATGGTAGGGCAAGAGTGTATGCAAAAAAAAAAAAAAAAAAAAAAAAAAAAAAAAAAAAAAAAAAAAAAAAAAATCAAGAAAAATACAAAAAAAATGAGAAAAAGAAAAGTAGAAAAAACATACGGACTACCATCCCGTTTTATTTTATGTTTATTTTATGTTTTTGTTATTTTCTTTCATTAGCTTAAATCGAGTCGAGTCTTGGCTTAGCAACATTGTATAGTACATGTAATTAATCAAGATCTTTAACTCGCCACCAGTAAAATATCATTTATCCAACAAAATCGTGTTTTCCTTTTCCCTACACCTAACGTTATAACCCATTTAAAAGCCCTCTTTGATAGTTTATCTTAGGTGCTTACGCCTAGTGGAGGAGGTTTTCGATCCTTTCCCAAGCCTATGGTAATCTATTTGCTATGACAGGTAGTGAGAGATATTATCCGTTTCCATTTATGAGATTTATTTTGATGACACTTGAGAGATGTGAGTATCTAAACACTACTTGTGAGGTGCTAGTTTATAATCTCCGTGCTTATTATGATTAAAGTGGAACGATTATTTGTTGTAATTACTTTTATGTTAGTATTAAATGACCCCTAACTTGTATTTTGATTAGAATAAAAGCGCATTTGCTTGAGGACAAGCAAATCTCAAGTGTAAGGGTATTTGATGAAGCGAAAAGTGTACCGCTTTTAAGGGGTCATTTAAGCCCTAAATCGTTCCTTTTGTCATTTTAGGTACTTTTGAGGAGAAATCTGGAAAAGGAGGCATTTTGGACGTTTTTGGAGCATAAAAGTGAAGAAAACGACAAAGTCTCAAAAATCGGCTGAAAGTTACCTTTGACGGCGTCAGGATTTACTCCAGACGGCGTCATGGCTTGGCAAGAAAAGGTGGATGTGAAATTTACTCATGATAAGCCAGTGAAAATTGCATGTGAATTCTGACGGCGTCACGCTTTAACCTGATCAAGGGCGTCACGGCTTAATTCAAAGAGGGACGGCGTCACGTTCAAGGTCTGACGGCGTCAAGCCTTGATAAGCCAGAACGGATTTTGGAGAGCTAAAGAGGGACGGCGTCAAGAAGGCCATCCGGGAACCCTAGAAGCGGCGAGGTGACGGCGTCACACTCCATAAGGTGACGCCGTCAGATGTAAAAATCTATATATAGTTTTCTAATTTTTTGTCATTAAGTGTGGAACTTAGTGTGGAATTTTTGGGAGAAAACCCTAAGACAATTTTAGCATCTTTTTCAAGGCTTTTTGCCTTGAGATCTTCCATGTTACATTGAAGATAAGTTATCAATTAATCATTCAATATGTCTATGTGTTGTTTGATTCTATCTTGTTCTTGTCTTTTGATTAATATGTTAGGCTAGATTTATCTTGTGTTTGCTTAGATCTAATGAAACCTAGCTATTGATTATTGGTTATTAGTGTGTTATTAGTTGTATTGGATGATTGTTTATCTATGTTAGGCTTAAGAAAACTGGCTAACTTCCTATTCGGTAACTTGCTTGAACGTCTTAAGAAACATGAACCAAATGCGTACTAAAGGTTTTTATGGTTGTATTTAATGCACAAGCGAATTCTAGTGATCCCATGTTAGGAGCTTCCTAGCCGGCTCGACATAGGAGTGAAGTAGGAGCTTGTAGAGTTGGGGAAGTACGTACGCCACCCCACGATTGGTATTAAGGAATACACCCGTCATCCACGCAACTAATACACACTAATCAACCGGTAAAAGATAGTTAGGGAGTAAGGAAATCTAAGTAAACACATTTCTCTACACATAAGTTTTCACCAACTTTTTATTTTCAGTTATTTATTTTATTTGCATTCGTAGTAATTTGGGTTAGTTGACTAGCAACTAATTCCGCCCACTCTTTCAAACCCGAGATTTTACTTGCTTTCATAAAAAAATATAAAAACATAAAAAAGAATCTTCCTCAACCCTTAGACCTATTAGAGTAGTCTTTCATACCTAACGAACACTATTCCCTGTGGAGAACGATCAATCCCCCGTACTTACCACTACACTATACTACATCGGTCAGGTACACTGCCTGGTGGGGTTGTAAGCCTCTTGAGATCCCTCGAGAGGTAAAACCTGTTGTAAGGTTGCAAAACCACGCATCAACCACAATCACCTCAACGACCCTTAAACCACAACGACTCTCAAACAACGACACCCTAAAACTAGAACGATCTTAGTATCTACATCAGCTCACTATGAACATCCAACAATCAAGAGGATGAGCTCCCGCCATCCAAACCCAAATATAACACATAACCACTAATGGCAATCACCTGGTAAAAAACCATGGAAACGGTATATATCCACGACCCTCACGACACAAAACAAAACCCATCAAAATCTCAAACCAAACAATCTTGACACCACAAAGCTGAACTGACCACAACACTTGCAGACTTTCACTATCGTCACACGTATGTCGAACGTTGACTTGAACCACGACCAAAAACACTTCCTCAACAACTTGACCCACAAATCTCAACCACCTTATAAACCTTGGCAAGCCTGACTCTAAAACCTGACTTGAACTTATATAACAATGCCGGAGACTAGCATTACGAACCATGACACAAAACAAGACCACAACCATTACAGCCGAAACAATGACACTACATGAACCTGAAACACAGCCTACGCCACAAAACACGACACCACCAAATTTCACCACTACCACACCGTGTGTTTGTTTAAGCTTATTTATGAACTAATGAGCTTATCTGTTTATTTTTAAGCTCAATTTTTTGGTGTATTTTAAAACTCGTTGGCTTATATAGGTTTGTTATGATAAGACCAAGAAAACATGGAGCATAAGCCAAAAAAGGATAAGCTTGTAAGCCCATAAATAAGCTTAAAAAACACCACCAAGTTATTTGGGTGTGTTTGTTTAAGCTTATTTATGAGCTTTCAAGCTTATCTGTTTTCGGCTTATGATTTTAATATAAGTTTGTTAGCACATACGTAAGAGCACAAGGTGCACTGAGGAGGTGAAGCTCCTCATTTGGGGCTCACGGGGTGCCACATCACTTTAACAAACCTCCACAACTAACCCCCTCACTAACAACTAACCTCAACTTACTCATTTGGGGCCCACCACTTACAACTTTATTTTTTTATTCATATTTTTAAATAAACTAAATTTATTTCATTAAAAATACAATACAACACAATAAAAAACATACGAAACGTAAAAGGGAATCGAAAAGTATTCCAAACCCATCATCTTCTTTATGATTCTTTTGACTTGATATACGGCCCAAGAGTAATACAAAAGAATTGTCCCCCTTTTTTTTAAAGTAGGCCAAGAATACTTTATAAATCTACCCTAATGACACTCTATACAAAAGACACTTTACCCTAATTTTTATCACCCTCTCACGCAGCCACCAAAAACCTTTCACACATACACACAACAAAAGATAGCAGCCACACTATTCTTATCTAAGTACGAACAAACTATGGTAATCGATCTTCAAATACAACACCAAACCAAACATAAATCAAGAACCCTTTTAAACCGAATCACAAACTCATCTCCTTCATATTCCATTGCTTCTCACAATGGCTTCAAGATCTTATAAGGTCTCGGGTAGGTTTGCATTTTTATTTTAGTGCTTTGTTGCGTTCCACAACGGATCCCTGCCAAAAGTACTGACAAAAGGACGATTTGCACGAGGGTGCAAGTGGCGAGAAAAAACGGGCTGGGGCGATGTGGTGGTGAGGCACAACTAAGTGCCACCGTGGCACGACGAGCCACGGCGACCATTACACCTTGTGCTCTAAAAGTACTAGGCGTCATGAAACACCAAAACTACTCATTTGGGTCCCACGGGGTGCCACGTCACCATGACATACCTCCCTTTACAACCCCCTTATCATAACAAACCACAACTTACTCATTTGGGTCTCACCACTTTCTATTTTATTTTTTTTATTCAAATTAGAGTTTTGTCATTATCCATCTTATAACAAAATCTGAGATCTGGGTTTGTACACAATACCCACTTCACCATCACATTTTCTTTCATTTCCCACTCCACACATACCATGGATTGCTAAAAAAGATAAGCTCTTTTTTTCTTTTTCTTTTTTTTTTCCTTCCAAAAGGTTCACAATACTAATACATCAGTAAACATGGACTTACAAAATCATCATACAACAACTTCAACAAATAACCTCATCCAAATCAAACAAGATCCGAAATAAACATGAAAAACTTAAAGATCTCAGTTTCATTTTTCGTGATTTACATTAACCCGAAATCCTTCACAAGAACAACCACACGAAAATGATATTATCCTAGATCTTAAACAAGACTCGTACTCATATAAAGAAAACAAAAAGGAGATCTCAGTTTCGTGGCAACAACCACCAACCATGGATCTGGCCGGTAATATTACCGTTTGGATTCAAAAGTGGGACCCAAAATAACGTCTCTTTGTCATACATAAGCCTCGCCGTGCAGACGAGGAGCTCCTTGATGGCGAGGCACGGCGAATTAGGACGGTGTCACGGCGAGGGGTGGCGAGCTGCCATGTCATCCTCGGCGAGGCATGGCGAGCTCGACACCTCGGCTATGTTTGGCAAAATTAGCTGTGAGCAGTAGCAGTGACCAGTGACCAGTAAGCAGTAACTGTGAGCATCTAGAAGAATCATTGGAAAAATGAGTTTTCCTAAAAAAAAATAGTAAAGCTCACCGCTCTTTTGCCAAACGAACACTAAAAATCAAAAAGCTCATCGCTAACCGCTCATCGCCTCAAAAAGCTATGCGCCAAACATAGCCCTAGTGCTCTAAGCTAACATAAGCCAGTTAGCCCCAAAATAAAAATAAAAAAAATAAAACTTATGAAACATAAGCTAACATAAGATAAACTCATATATATGTCCATAAATAAACTTTAAAAAAAATACCAAGTGAGTGTTCCAGTTTGAAGGAACTATCAGCCATATCGATCACAATAAATTTGAGACAATGTTATTCTTCTAGTTCGCTATGAGGGGGCAGTACTATTCCCGTTGCCTCTTGTCTCCTGTATTTATATTGTTGAATTTAGGTTTTGACCCATTATGGTATTGGCTTAATGTATGGTATAATGGGCTAATGTGCGATTATAATATCCAATACTTGTGCAATACTCCCCTTACTCAGATTAGTCTCATTTTTCTTTTCAAGTATTCATATTTTTATTTAGTTTGTTTCAGAATATTTCTTCAGTTTATGAAATTGATGGTTAGAATTTACTATTTTTAACTATTTTGCCCTCATTTAATTTCAAAGTAAAAATCACATTTTGCTATACAACAAATGCATTTATCATTGAAGAATGTGAATACTCAAATGAGGCGAAAGGAGTAAATAAGTTGATTCAGAATGAAATCACAAAGCATGATTTTAATGATTGAAGATGAAACACCTATGTGAGAAAGGTTGCTTTGAAAGGAATTGTGGGGACACAAATTTTAGGAACTCTTGCAGAATCAGGCTAATGTTTAGGATCAGTATGAGGAATTTAACAAGGTCTGAGAGAATCTTGTGTGAAGTGTATTGTCATTTTTTGTATACACTATTTAGCAATTAAATATCATCTCACACGCTAAACTTTTTTTTTATTGGTTGAAATTCGAAATAAATATTTAATTTGGGGCTATCCAAAAACGGAAACATGAACATTTATTTTTAAGAAGGAGAGAGTATAAGCTTATCTCTTACTCTAAAATATTACTATGTTTTCAGAATTTATATGTATTTTTCAAGAGTTTTTAAGTTTCACACAATATAACATTTATGAACAAAGAGTAAAGGTTTAGAATTATTATATTCTGAATCTTCATTAACATATAAAACGATTCGTCTGTTTCAAGTTTTGATTATAAGAAAACAAAGAAAATGACAAATGTCTTTTCAATAAATGACAAATGTCTTTTCAATACTTTCTGAAGTTTAGATATACTCCGCAACTTAATAAGAAAACTATATGGGTAGACGCAATATCTTTATTTGTTAATTTATTAGATATGCTAATTAGTTTAGATATAATTAAGATTAAACTATAATTACTTTTCGTATCAACCAAGCACTTTCTATAAATAAATGATTACTTGCATTATGAACCAATAGTGTGAACATAATAATAGCTAGGTATCAATTTGTTGCCTAACATTTCAATCATAGAATAAATAAGTGACAAATTCAATAACATTCAATTTGTTGCTTAACATTTCAAACATCATAGAATAAATAAGTGACAAATTCAACAACATTCAGAATCATAGCAAAGCAAGCAACAAGAATCAAGTGACATAATAGCAATTCTAAGTTTCTAACATTTAAAGATGTGATATACGAAAAAAAAAATAAAAAATAAAAAAAAAAAAAATAATAATAATAATAATAATAATAATAATAATAATAATAATAATAATAAAGTGATGTTAATAATAATAATAATAATTTATTAATAAAAATTAAAAAAAAAAAAAAAATAAAAAAAAAAATGTTAATAATAATAATAATAATAATAAAGTGATGTTTTGCAATAGCTAGAAAAGGGGGAGCTCAGTTAGTATCTCGGCTCTCCTCTAATTTCTTTTAGATCTTATGAGTTTATAATAAAGTAATGTTTTATAAATAATAATAATAATAATAATAATAATAATAATAATAATAATAAAAATGATGCACATAAAATCACTTGCATTGTAAGCAACTTATAATTCTTATATTGGAGTGGGCTAGAAAAACTATGTGGGCACCATGTTAGATAAATACTCTCCATCTATCAAACTTTTCATAATTATCACCTCTTAATGAAAAGGCATAGTTGTTGAAACCAAAATAATGAAAAAAAGAAACAAGGCATTTAATGGTCTTAAATTTGGTTGATCAAGATAATCAACACAATAATGTTACTATAATCAACAAAAGGAAAAAGTCAAGAAAAATATATGGTATTATGATACAACTCAGTAGTACACAAATTTAGGTCCTTGTATCTTCAACTTCTTTGGAAGCAATTGAAGGAGGTTCATATCTTGTGAAGACCCTAAAAGCTGAAATTATAGAAAGCACAAAGAAGCAAAACATTGCAATAAAATGAAGAACTAAAATGATATTTAATCTTCCACAAAATTTTCCATATGTAGCACATGCTTCACTCCATGTTACTTTTTGGTTGCCATTATATGCCAAATACACTATATCTCCAATGCTACCCCCACATGCCACCATCAAATAAGCCACCACCTATATCATTACGGAGTATTTCAAAATAAGTACAATGAGTAGTAACCAAGACATAAAATCTATGAAAAACTAGGAAAATCTACAAATTGACTATAATTCTTATTAAAGTGAGTTACATAGTGGTTTTGTGAAACTAAGAGATGATACTTAACCTTGCATTGTTTGTCTTAACCTTTGAATCGTCTTGGACTGAAAAAAGCTTACATGGTCTTTTTGGGCCTTTTTATCAACAAGAACGTAAAACAAAAGTTCAAATCTTCTGTGATATTTATAATATTATCATAAAACATTGTATATATGGCTTCTAACTTCAATAAAAATTATGATGTGATTTTGCAAGACCCAAAACCGAGAGAACTACATATGAATTTTTGTCACTCTTTCTAATTAATGTGATTTGAGCTACTGGCTTTTGGATGATACTTAAAAGATCCCCTAGTAACTAATATTATAGTATCATCACGACAAAAGTTATGACAAAATATTCCCAACTTTTTAAAAGAAGTTTTCAAATAATGCAAACATTCGAACATATGTCACCCTTCTTTATTTGCTACATAATTATCTTTTTGGTTAGTTATTTTCGCTACTCTATGGTAATGTAAAATTATGTCAAACATATCGATTTTTCCGAAATGCACGTGGTCCCAAAAGAGTTATATTTAGTTTTAATAAAGTTTCTTAAAGTTGTCATGAATGAAAGATAAAAAAAGTAGTTAACCTGATCACAGACAAAAAATATCCAAGCTTTATTCATCAAGTTCTTGACCCATGAAGAAATAACAGACACCAAAGCATAGCCAGCTGAAATAGCACTAATGCTGACAAATAACCTATCAAAAAACACCAAATCTGTAAGAATTCTTAATGGGTATCATTTAAAACATGTTAAAAAGATCTGAAGTTACTTACTTGAGACCCTTGACACTACTGAACTCCAAGTTTCCATATATTTCATTTTCTTCATGGTTAGTCAAAGTTAACCACATGGAAGCAATACATAGTGGTAAAACAATCAACCTTAATGAAGAATCTATAACTTTAAGATTGTTCACATTTTCACCAAGAATCAGCATGTTGGAAATCAAGAAATTTCCACTTCAGATTTGAGAATATGATCTTGATATTGACTTTTGACTTTTGACTTTTGAGAAGGGGTTTAAGAAAGCAGCTTAGTTTTATGAGTTTATGCAATTTGTTGTGAAGAACAATGGGTGAATGAAATAGAGTAATAAACAAGGGAACTATGTGTGGTTTTAAGGGCTTAAGAATGATGATTTGAGGTCGGTAAAAAGTGAAAGAACATGATAATGGACTACAGGTGGCAATAATTCTGTTTATTTGAGCTACCACAAGCACTAGTCAGTGTATGAGTGACTTGAGGCTGATGTATAATAGCATTTGTGGTTTTTATGAGTTGTACCAACCACGTTACATTGAGTGTAGTAGTATACTACTAGTACTATCATGTATTGCCTATGTATAAGAACATGTGTAGTGGTAATGGGTGGAGAGTGGGAGGTTGTTTGACACGTGACATGTGAGGGTATTATGGGGCTTTGTTGAAAAAGTGGTATAGTAGTGAGTGGGAGATTGTTGGTGTAATTTACAGAAAAAACAAAAAAAAAAACACAAACAAAGTGAAGGGCAGGGGCGCTATCAGAACCACCAGGGATGCGTTTTTTTTATCAACAGCACCCCGACGTTTTGCATCAAGGAGCGCTGTTGGGCGCTGTTCGAGGAAAAAAAGGGTGCAACAAAGCCCACTACACATAGTCTAATATGGGTTGAAACTTGTATCTTCCTAGGAGTATATTTGACCTTTTTGCTCAAATATCTAACTATTGAGTATCGTTTTATTGACTCTTCTAGCACGAGTTATGAGTCTACGTGACATTTATTGGTTTACTGATTATGGGTTGAGAGACTTTCCCACTGCTCCCCTAAAGTATGTATGCATTTTATGCCCAAATCTATCCCATTGAGAATTGAACACTTGAACTCTTTGTATTTGTTGATGTAACTTGTACAATATTTGTTGATAGTTGTACATCTCTAGGGTCATATTTGACCTTCACTCAAATACAGTGGTTCGAAAAGGTAATGACCAATAAATGGTCATTCAATAAAGAGTAAATTTCAAACTTCGTCCAATCCATTTTTTGTCGTTTTCACAAAGTAACTACAATAGTCGTCCCTTTTTTTTTTTTTTTTTTTTTTTTTTTTTTTTTAAAGCTAATATATTAAAACAAGGCTCCAAGAAGGAAACCTAAAAAGAGAACAAGATAAAACCCACGTTCACTTTAAAACTAAAGTATACGTTTATACTTTTAAACCCGATTCCTTCAATAAATTCCAAACAAGCGAATGAAGGTTTATGGCTTTTCAGAGATGAATTTATGGTAGAATAAGAGTTGTTAGGATGATATATAATGTAGGAGGAAAGGTGGCAAGTGAGTAGTAGTTATAGAGACGTATTTGAATACGTTTTCTCCAATAATTCACATACACTTGCACTTACACAATGTTAGTGATTGAAGACTTCTATTGAGATTTTCCTTACAAGCCTAGGACTCTAGAATGAATTTGTGAGTGCATAAAAATGGTAACTTGTCTTGTGACTCAACATACATGTCGACCAACACATTTAATCATCACACGATTTGCAAAAATCGTGTATCTCTTTTTTCTTGTTGATGAAACTCAATCACTAACATGAAAACATGCTAGAATTAATATTAGAATTACTTAGAAACGAACGGAAGTCAAAACGATTAAGTTTTGAATCTTTTAACTTATGTCGAGTGGTTTGTTTTTGGCCAAACGGATTGGCTTTCGAAACCACCTCAATACTCGTCACAAAATTCTGAAATTTGCAACACTTATAGTTGGTTAGGTTAGAAACGAGACGGCATAAAAATATACAGAGGTTACATTTAAAAATCGAGAGAAAATGAAGCCTTTTGGAGCTAGTTTCTAGTCGAACATATACATAAAATCAAATATGATTTTTGGGTTTTATAGATGGGCCATGAATAGTGCACGTTGGAATTGAAGTTGGGCTGGAAAATGAGTAAGGCCCAATTAGTGTAATTAGTAAGTAATTAAACTAAATGAAATATTTATGTTTCGAAAAACATGTCGAGAACTTGTTACGTCATTTGGTGAATTTTGTGATTTCGTAATCACAACCAAATAAGATAATAAGAAAAATTTCAAATTTCCCCGTAAAAATGGTGATTAAAATATTGACAGAGATTAATATATAATTAACCGTTGTTAATTATAGATAATTTTTGCGGTTTGTTACACTTGTCAAATATTATCAGTTTTTATATATATATATATATATATATATATATATATATATATATTATATATATATATATATATATATATATATATATATATATATATATATATATATATATATATATATATATTTTACTAAAATCATATTTTACATAAAACCTAACAAAGTTTTTCAGAAACTTTTTTAGCGATTTTGCTTCAAATTTAATGTAGTTTCATGTCAAAAAATTTCAAATAAACTTTACACCTTTTTTTACGTACACTTCACAGTCATCTTCTCTGTTAAGATAACATTTTTTTAATGATATTAGAGATAAAAAGAATCTAAAAAATATAAGTAAGAATCACTGAAAAAAACTTTACATTTTTATTTTTTATACCTGAATTTTTTTTCAGCCATATGTTTTTTCAAACATGGAATTTTTTTCACGTACGAAAATTAGATATGTATAACTTTTTTTTCCCATCAATGCTTACTTATTTTTTAACCTCTACTTTCTTTTAATGGAGATAGGCATTTTTTATTTATTTTTTTACAGTAAAGTTTAGGTAAAAAAAAAATTAAAAATGTATGGTGTTTTTTTTTTTTTTTTTTTTTTTTTATTTTTATTTTTATGAAGATAGTTGAGGTAAAAAATCTGAAAAAAAGTAAGGATTGCTGAAAGATAACTATACATTTTTAATTTCTATACGTGAAAAAAAAATCAGATATGAAAATGAAAAATGAACAGTCTTTTTTTCAGCGATTTTTTTTAGATATTTTTTTACATCTACCATCTTCCAAAAAAAAAGTTATCTTACCAGTAAAAACGCATTGTTAAGTTTAAAGTAAAAAGATTAAAAATGCATAGTTTATTTTGAAAAAATTTGACATGAAACTACATTGAATTTGAAGAAAATTGCTAAAAGTGTTTTGTTAAAAAAAAAAAAAAAAAAAAAAAAAAAAAAAAAAAAAAATGTTTTTTTAAAAAAAAAAAAAAAAAAAAACTTTTCTTCACAGTTGAAATATTTATTAAGTTTTATGTTAAAATATGGTTTTAGTAAAATAAAATATGAAAAAAAGACAAGATAGTAGAGGTAAAACATGTAAGAATCGCTGAATTTTTTATTATTTTTAAAGAATTATCTTCATTGTAATGTAATTATTTTGTGAAAAGGATGAAACTTACAATTTTTGACAGGATTAGGGACATCTAATGTAATTATATTGCGAAAATGACATTCGAAAAGTCGAAAATGCCCTCAAGTTGTATGCACGTGAGAGGGAGTAACGGAAGCTATAAAGAGTCGTCTATGTAAAGGACGAAACTTGCAAAAATTGACAAAATTAGAGACATCAAATGTACTTACTTTGCGGGGAAGACAAAATGTGCTATGTAAATCATACGGAGTAATAACGAAGTTTGAAATCTACTTTTTAATTAACCAACCACCATTACTATGTTTGACACCTTGTCAGTTGTCACCATTTCCTCTCGCCTTCGTTTGAAATTTAGTCTTTAAAAATGTGAGAATCGAGATGATTTGCATATGGGTGAGTTTATTCGCATGGGAGGGTATCCAATCATTAGATGCATCGCTGGTTTTTACGATATGCATCGCGAGTTATACGGTTTGACCAAACCCTCCCTGATGTGAGAACATAGGAAGGGTATGTATAACACATGCCCTTTTATTTTCAAAACTAGTATTCAAATTCCGTACTCTTTCTTTAGGGTGGAGGGAGTGGAGCTCGGGTTGAGCTGCGGGCTGATCGGTTTGAATGGGAACACCACCGCCGCCTATGCGGGTTGGCCAAATGGGTTGGGTTTGCGAGTTAATTACTCGCTGCGAGATGAAAGAAGCCAACGGTCATTTGACCGTTTTAGGGGTAATTTTGAAATTTTTTTTTGAACGTTGGGAGGAGCGGGGTAAAAAAAAAAAAAACATTTTTGGTCCCTTTTTCTTGCCTATATAAATCCGAACATCACACAATATTTTCCCAACAAAAAAATTAAACAAACCACAACACATTCTTAAAAATATGGATCAAAGAAATAAGGAATTGTAGTTTTTAATTTTTAGGAATTGTATTTTTATTTTTAATCAAGTGTTTGTTTATTTTTATATAATTGTTTAGTATTGGAAGGGTTAATGTTGCAAATTTATAAATTTAAAGGACAAATTACGAATATTTAAAAAAGATTTGGGAGGGTTGAGAGTGATGGGCGCCAGTAAAAAAGGTTGAATGGAGAGTTAAAATGAGGTGGAGGAATTTGATTGGTTAAATGTTGGGAGGGTTCACTCCCTCCACCCTTAGGTTAATGATGATTCATACGAAAAAACAAATCAATTGACTATACACATTTTCTCTGAAAACTCCTATTTTGAATAACATAAAACGTTCAAGTACCACGAAACTTGGATATTTAAGCATGTTACTAAGACTGAACGGAATGAGGCTACCCAACCAAGGGGCGACTCGCGACACGTGGCGCCTAGTCAGCATGTTGGGTAGCCTCAAAAAATAGCGGGGGTGGTGTAGCAGGCGATCCATGTACATATATATACTCACATTAGGACAGAAGTACACATATATATACTCACATTGAAGACAGAAGCACAGAACTAGCCGGCGATCCATATCGATCGCCTGAGGCCCAAGTCGCCGGGGGGGGGGGGGGGGGGGGGGCGGTGTAGTCGGCGATCCGGCGGCGATCCACCGGCGATCCAAGGGCTTATCGCCTCTGGTTCGCTCGACTCCGCTTAGCATGTTACTAAATACTACTGTAATTAGTTCTCGTATAAAGCTACTTAACAGTTTAGAATCAAATCAACAAATTCGATTAAACCGTTACATGGATTAATGTGTTTCGATATAAACGACTCGCATGTAAGGTTCATGTGTTTTGACCCGGTACCACTACAACATTGATTGCTTTCGGAGGGGACTTTTTCCCCTTTCGGCGGGGACGGATGTCAACTTTGGGCGGGGACTTGTGGGTCCCACCGCCTTTTAGCTGGTCAAAGTTGGTCCAGCGTATCAACACTTTTAGCGGGGACATGTCCCCGCCAAAAACTGTAATAATTAACCAGTAAGATAGTTAATTACGGGATTATACTAATTAATTACGCTTTTTGGCGGGGACACGTCCCCGTCGAAAGAGGCTTCCACTGTTGTATTAACATCTTTTAGCGGGGACATGTCCCCGCCAATAAGCTTAACTATATAAATCTGGCTCAAGCTTTTGGCAGGGACATGTCCCCGCCAAAAGCTTCTGACCCATTTTGCAGCATATTGCTGCAAAATGGGTAATTTCAAGGTTTTTTTTGGAATTTTTTCTGAAAAAACCTACAACAACACAACCTGATCACAACCTGTTTTATGCTACAACACATCGCCAACTTCGCTAAACATACAACAACAACAACAACAACAAACCCAAATTCGCTAAAAATAATATGAATCAAAATTCGCCAACTTCGCTAAACATAGAACCTGTTTTTACAATAACTATCCAAATTCGCTAAACATAATCATATGAATCCAAATTCGCCAAAAACGGTTCAAAAACCGTGATCACATGATCATCTACAAAACTATACATAAGCTAGCTATCCGCAAAATGGTCCAAAACTATACGTGGGGAACAATTTAGCGGGAATCCTAACACATAAACTACTTAAACACATAATAATCCATCTAAATCTACACAACTTTGTCCATAACCCTAAAACAAATATAAACCGACCCATACGCTACTCCCCAGTCTCCCCACCATCCCCACTACCCCCACTACCCTCCCCCGTACCTCGAGACTCGCTGTTGAGTTTTATAGATTTGATGATACAAAACAAGAAGAATGAAACATGAAGGACTATTTGTGACAAAGAGGAAAACTACAAAGATATTTAGATAAAGAAGATATTTTAGGAAGGTTCTTAATAAAATATGATCATTGTAAATCTAGTTAAGGTGAGTTGGTCTACAACCCGTGAAACTTTCATGGGTATGCTTACAAGACGCAGCCGTCTTCTTTTCTCCTGTTGCCCTATTGTTGCTACTCGGATGAGCTACTGTAGTCGCTCCGAGTACCACAGCAACGATGTTGGTTACTAAATTTCGGATAATTTCAGGAGTCATAGTTGTGGTTGGTGCTGGTGGGGTATTTGTACTGCTCATGCTGGCCATCTTCTATCAATATCACAAGAAACACGGATTTAGAATCCACCTAATGGCCATGTTAGAATAATTCGAGTAACAAGGTATTTGTATACTAGTCCTAACAATGTGGTCACAATGCGAAATTATAACCAATTGAGAATCATAAAATTACGATGTGTCTGGGTAGTATCGTAGATAAATGATCAACTCTTGGTATAGAACTGCTAAGGAACAAACTGATTCATCTACAAAAGCTGAAGTTCAGCAACTTTCTCTTCATTCATCAAGTTTTCTTCCGAAATTTGTCTTAGAGAATTCTATGGTTATAGCCCAGTTATGGCAGGTATAAGGAATCATAACAGTCGTAGGTAATATCACGGTAGGTCTGGATATAATCACAGGAAACATTCATAACTCTGAATCAATATGTAGCAAAACCATAACAAACAACATAATATTAATAACTTGATCGATTGTTTTTACAAAACAAACGATACAAGGTCTTTTATTAACGTCCCATGCAGCAGGTTAATATGCCTCTGCCTTTCTCATTGTAAAACCGTCATGTGGGAACATCTCTGACTGAAACCTCGTCAGTCCGTCTTGAAGGTCCATCTTGTCGGATAAAAGGTCATGTAGGGTGTCGTTGATCGTCTCGGGGCGATCGAGCGGTGTTCTGTCAGGAGTGTATCTATCTGTTCCTCATGACGCTCCAGTTGCGTCATGATGGTGGGAGGAGTAGGTGTGTGGGCAACTGCTGTCCTGACTCTCTCTCTAGTCTCGAGGACTCAGGCTGGAGGAGTGAAAACAGGTGGGAAATAGTAATGATGAAGGAGACCTGAGAGGGTAAATCCTCTCTAGGAGTGGGCTCCTGTTGGTGAGGTGTAAACGGGTAAGTTTGGGTGAGTAGTCTTAACGAGTAGTCGGGTCCAACCGACGGTGGAGGGGATGATGATAGTAGTGGTGGTAAGGTATGGTGACGTTATCCTGATCATGTCTAGGGGTGAAGTAGGGGAGTAGGGTGGAAATGGTGGTATAATCGGCACTAAGCGTAGGTGTACCTTCTTAATAGGTCCATTAAGGTGGCTCCGAAATGGTGTCATAAACGGTTCAGGCTCATAAGGTGTTTAAATCCTGACTTTTCTGCGCCGGGCTACTAGGGTAGGTGGGAGTGGTGGTGTAGGTAATGGAGTCTCCGAATCAGCTGCAGGTAGTCAATGCTGAGCCTGCATATACTGATTATCTGTAAGTGGAGTGTAAGTAGGAGAATTGGATGGTTTTTCGGGTGAGGTGAAAATATATGCCCGTCTAGCTAGTACATATGGGTCTTCTGATATGGGTGAGTCTGGTAGGTAGGTGATGTACGAGTAGTACGAAGGGTAGTTTTGGTAATATCTACTAGTTTGGAAGACATGGTACAGTAGTAACCCGAAAATAGTAATTATAAGTAATTAATAACATTAAGGGTGAGAAAATAAGGGTGAGATAATCAAGTGTGTAGTATGAGAAGATTAGTGTAAAATAATCCTAATAGGTAATGTACTGAGCACGGTGATATGCAGACACGGAGGGCGTAAAATGGTATGGTGTAAAATCATTCATTTTGAAAGTGTAGTTATAGTCCAATGTTTGAAAACATTTGGTTCTCTATAACTATAGCTATGATGCCAATCAGTAACACCCCCTAATTTATGAGAAAACAGCGGAAGACTAATTAGGGTATTACGGGGAGGATCGAAGTCATAGTCATAGAAAATGGCTCAAAAGAGACGTTTTGAAAGTTGTTTGTCATTCAAATGATAATTTCGTTACAAAAGGTGAAATATCAGATTTGTAAAATCCCATGAAAGGATATAGTAGTTTGAAAAGAATGACATATTTGATTTTACACCACATAATTTATCAGAGTTATAATGCCCGCTCCGTGTCTTGACCTGCTTCGCTAATTACCTGAGATAAATATGCTTAAAAGTGTCAACACAAAGGTTGGTGAGTTCATAGAGTTTAATAGAAAACAATTTATTTCAATAAATTCAAGTGGTGTACAGTGGTAGTTGAAATAAATACTAGTACTTATTGAAGTGAGTAGTGAGTTGCGTTGGGTAAAAACCACAAGTAAATCATATATATAATCAGTTAATTATCGAGGTAGGATTCCATGGGAATCATAATCCTAGCTTGGGGTAGTAATAGTGGGGTTTTGCCTGATATCTAAAATCGTAGTCTGGAGTGGTACTAATACAGCTGTATCTAAATATATATGAAAACATATATATTCTTATAAATATATTGCTCTAAGCCTCATGACACGCAAAACTTTAATAAAGTACCGTAAAACGGATGAGTTCACATCAAATAAATGATGGATTTATGGCCCTCGGGTAATAGGTGATTTGCAAATTCCTATTTCTTCTTAAATATAGTGCATTGCGACTAATACGACTAGCCACAAAGGCATTCCGTTAAGTATTAGTGGAATAGGTCGTCAGCCTCTAGCAGGTTTCGAAGCTGCCCATTATATTCACGTTCACCGCAGTGATTTATGGCTCATGATAAAGGGTCTTTTTGGCAATACAGTAAACTTAGGCAATATCAACTAAATAGTGTACATAGGATACGAGTGCTCTAATTCTAGCAAATATTTCCATTGGAGTTTGGAAATAACATATAAAAGTGGTGTGTACATTCATGGTGTTACGTGAAGGTGTATAGTGAGAACATATATTATGTTTCAATAAGCAATTTGAGAATGCTATCATTTGAGTTCAGTGTTTAAGCTAAACAAGTAAATTGTAACTAAAGCAAGCATATATCTCCCCCAAAAGAGTAAATCAAAACGTGTAAAGTAGGGGTTATAATTCAGAGTAAATCGTGAGAGTTTTTAGAGTACTTGTAAAAGTAACAAAATATAATTGAGCATGTATCTTCCCCAAATAGTATTTATAACACAAGTATATAAACGGGGCTATGACTCACCTTGAATGTATCTGGTAAGGTGGAGTTATGAAATTAAGTAAGATTACGGAAACGGATTCAACACACGACCTGAATACATAGGGAAGTCTGAGAATTCGACTTATACGAATAGTGAGTGTGAAAGTGAGAGAACGGATGATGATTTGATCGGTGACGTGAGTTTGATATGCTTAAAATGCCTAAAGTTTAAAAATAATATCATATATAATATTATCTTATTTTTATGTCATTTAAATCCAATAATATCGTTTCCTTGAGAATGGTGAAACGAATCGTTAAGTTAAATCGTTTATAACTCGATATATATAAATATAACGTAACATTATAAATTAAATAAATAAATGAAACTTAGAAAATGCACGCAACTTTACGTGATAATCGGTTTAACGTAGCGAACTAAAATTTTGACCAAATGCACACCTAAACTCCTGAAAATAGCCTTAAAAACGCATAATTATGCGTTAAACCGGTTATAAACCGGTTATCACATAAAAGTTGCGTACTTTTTTAAATACGCATAGTATGCGTTTTTAAGGCTATTTTCAGGAGTTTAGGTGTGCATTTGGTCAAAATTTTAGTTCGCTACGTTAAACCGGGAAGTTGCGTACTTTTTTAAAGATTTTGCCCTAAATTAAATAAATGAAACTTAGAAAATGCACGTGATGTGACGGGAAATCGTAAAATGTAAAATAGAAATGAAAATGTCAAATATATTCTGTGGGTCCTTGTACTTTTCCTGTTTTTACACTTTATACCCTAACGGCGTTAGCGTTGTACCGTTAGTCCTTAGTTAAATATAACTTGCATTTATAGTCCACTACTTGTCCAGAATAACATTATGAGTTTGGAGTTTAATATAATATCAGTTTCTACCTCAATGTTTCTGTTTTGGCAGTTTCATTCCTTGTTTTTAACAGTTGGCAGTTTTAGTCCTTGAAAGTGAAACTAGTTTGCAATTTTAGTCCAAAAGTACAAAAAAGTGGGGAAAAATTATCCGAATTTTTCTGTGGCTTATTAAGGCTTATTAAAGCTTATTTCAACTGCTTATTTGCCAAAATGGCTTATTTTTCTCTTAATGGGCCTTAACGAGCTAAAACAAAGGCCCGTTAACGTTTTACAATCCGTGGGCTTTAAGACAAGTTGGGCTTATCCTTAGGCCCATTTTTAATGTTATAAATTCATATCAAGAGTGCTTATACGCATAGCTTATTCAGATTGCTTAATTTTGGCTTATTGGGCTTTTTGATCCAAACCAAAATATATAACAAATTTTAACAGCGTGTGTGTTGATTTACTTTGGCCATTTTTACGTGTGTTCAAGAGCTCAAATTGGTAAACTGTAAACATGAAACTTTTAGCTTGTTGTATGGAGAAATAGGTCGTGTAAAAATATGGGTATGTTATTAAGTCAAATATGATTTTACGTGTCCATTTTGGTTGCGACTTGGAACAATTTCAATGTGAAAAGACTTAGTCAAATTTAATGGTTTGTGTTTTATACGTGTGAATCAAGGGTTCAAATGGGTTTCGAATATGCATGTAAACAATAAATAAACGTGAGGTGAGTGTGTTTTGTGGTTCCTAGGCCTTCCACGAGGGAGGCAAACCAACTTATGTGTTCTAGAATGAAACGTGATACGTAAAAATAAATGTGAAACATATACGTTCGAATGAGAATGTTATACTATGCATGGGGTATCAAAACGCAAGGAAATGAAATGGAAGCGAGATTAGAGGACTTACTACACCTCTAGGGTGGTGAGTGAGCGTGTAAGTATGATTAGAACAAACGGAGAATTCCACAACTCGCTATAACCAAAGAATACGTTTTAATATTAAACCCAAAAACCTTCGAATGACTAGAAATGGAATTTGCAAATGCTTCTGGTCATTTTGTGACTTCCAAATGATTGAGAGGACTTAGAAGAGTAGTAATGAATGAAGTGTGAGAGGTGGTGAGCTAGGGGAAGGTGTATTCGAGTATATATATAAACACGTATATGTTTATATTGTAAATTTAATCACACAACTTGAGAGGAATATTCATTGTCAGGAATTTAATGATATTGAGATAGATATTCTGACATTTAGGAGGACTTTAAGAGTTGTGTGAGTGAGGGGGAAAAGGTGTGAGTTGTGTTGTGTATTATATATGTCGACTAGAATAAATTATAGGTCCAAAATTGAATCAATCGTGTAACATGAAGTTCTTGGGTGAGAAATGTACTCATTAACATGTTTATGAGTTAATAATAATGTTTGAACTAAGTGGGAACAAGTTTGGGTCGTTTTGGTTAACCTTGTGAATTTTTGATATATCAAATGGGTTGTTCAATGTCAATTCACTTTGATTTATTTAAACGTGTCAAACGTTCATATCAAGAGCTGATACTCGACACCCTAATTCTTTGGTGGGGGAAGAATTAGGTGGTGCAATAATTCGTATATGTTGTGTTTCAAAATGGGGAGTAAACGGGTTCATTTGGAGTACCTTGGGGTCGATTAGAAAGTAAAATAAATATGAAAATTGGGCCTTGTGTGGGTTGTCATGGACAGTAGACGGATTTGGAGTTGGGCTGGAAATTATTGAGGGCCATTTGATAGTGTTTTGTGTATATTTTGATTTCGTGATTCGCGTGTGAGCTCGTCCCGTTATTTGGTAAATTACGTGATAACGTGTTCGTGTTATAATGATATAATAATGAAAAATTCAAATTTTCTCGTAAAAATGGTAATCAGAAACAGTAACAGAGGTTAATATTTAATTAACTGTTGTTAATTAATGTGGAAATTTACAGTTTGCTACATACTATCCTAAACTGCATTAGTGGCGTTGTTAAGCATTAAGAGGGGAATATCTCGGTTTTGTGATTCACTTTTTTAAATTTCTGCGTTAGATCATTTTTTCTGCAGAAACTATTATAACTTATGCTTGAATGATACACATTAGAGCTTTTGTTTAAGGCATCACGAGGTGGAAATAGTTATGCCAATTAGAAAAAGCTAGAGAATTAGGCGAATAATGTCAACATTAATGAGTTAGTTAAGATTATTCCCAAAAGTGGAGGTGTAGGCAAACGCAAAACATCCTGTTGCAACAAAGGGGATACATAATAACAGGGGAATGAGGAAAAACCATTGTGGTTTTATCCGAAAATTCGTCTGATGCTACATATACTCTATGTTGCAACAGAATTTGCTACAATGACCTACACCTAGACTAGGAATGGTCTCGACTAACTTCTAAACCTTGCCGAAATTTTCCAAATTTGTTGGCTCTTCCTTGTTTACACAACTATCTCAACCTCCACCAAGACATGTCTATGAAAAGTTATTGATTTTTTGAGAATGCATCCTTACCCAGATTTGAAGTTATCTCTTTCATATAACATAACCGTTCTAAGATTTTAAGGATAATAGTAACCTATAGTCACACTTTTTTCCTTGATCGATCTGAATATTCTAGTCGTGAGTATTAGGCGCATCAGTAGGCCATCTATAATGGTTCTCACAGATGTCATACCAAAAACACAAAACACTAAGCACCGCTCACAATAGGTTCTGAACTTAAAACAACCCAACAGCATGCAATCTACTAATAAGGATGTAACACTAGTGATTTCAAGGAAAACATGACATGTAAAACCAGGAATATTAAATTAGAATGGATACAAATTGGATAAAAAAAACATACTTTTGTCACGGCTGTGGTCAAGGCTGGAGTAAAAAGGAGCTAAAAAAACCATAAACACAAATTAATGACTATAAACTTTTGGCGGCGATATGTCCCCGGTACAAAAAAAAAAAAAAAAAAAAAAAAAAAAAAAAAAAAAAAAAAAAACACGAATAAATCACTATAACCTGTGGTCTCGGCTTCGGGTCTCGGCTTCGGTTCTCAGCAGAAACTGTACCAAAAAAAATAAACAAAAAAGTGAAAAACATACTACACATATATCAAAAATTAACATATTGGCTTAAAATTAACACATATAAAAAAATTAACAAAAATTAACATATATAAAAAAAATAACAAAAATCAATAAATTAAAAAAAAATATTATCACCTGGGTTTTGTAAACGAGAGGGATAAAGGAAGAAAGAAAGAATTAAATGAGGAGAGGGGTTGAGGAAAGAATTATACGAGGAGAGGGTTTGAGGAGGGGCTGTGGTGGTGCACAGTGGTGCGAGGGTGGGTTTATGTGGTGGAGATGATGGTGTTGTGGTGAGATGGTAGTGCTGTGGTGGTGATTAGTGGTGTTGGTGAGCTGAGGAAGACGAGAGAGCTGAGGAAGACGAGATGAGTTTATTTTTATTTTTTTTACTAAGTGTAGAAACCAGATATGTTAATAATTGAGTATGGTTTTGGCGATTACATTCGGCGGGGACATGTCCCCGCAAAAAGATAATTTGTCTTTTAGCCAGACTTTTGGCGGGGACATGTCCCCGCCGAAAGGTTTTGCTAATAGCCAAAAAACTTTGGCGGGATAAAGTAAATGCGTAGAGGGAAAAACAAATTTTTGGTGAAATCTTTCTGCGGGGACATGTCCCCGCCAAAAACCTTTTCATTAAAAAAAAAAAAAAAAAAAAAAAAAAATCTTTTATATTATTTTAACTAACTCTAATCAATATTAATTCTTTTAAATTTAACTAAAATTTTTCAAAATAATATTTAATTAATTTAAAACCTTTTAAAATTATTTACATCACTTTTACCTAATAAAGTTAAATCATTTATACTTAATTTAAATCATTTAAAATTATTTTTAAAACATTTTAATTAAGTTAAATCACTATTAAATCATTTAAATTTAATTTAAATAATTTGGAAATCATCTTTAATTTATTTAAATTTTTTAAAAATTATTTACATCATTTTTAACTAAGTTAAGTCATTTATACTTAATTTACATCATTTTTAACTAAGTTAAACAAATGAGTCGATATGATACGGTTGTACACAAGATGTTAAACGAATGAGCCGAGATGATATGGTTGTATACGAGATGTTTAACGAATGAGCCGAGATGATATGGTTGTACATGAGATGTTAAACGAATGAGCCGAGATGATATGGTTGTACACGAGATGTTTAACGAATGAGCCGAGATGATATGGTTGTACATGAGATGCTAAACGAATGTCCCCGCCAAAAAGTCGCGTTGAAAATTTAGTAAATGGTCAACGAGACTTTGTGCCAGCTCAGCATTGTTTTTGTCGTTTAGCGACCTTCGGCGGGGACAGGGGCGTCCCCGCCGAAACCTTCCTCGCCCGTCCTCTCTTTTGTTGTAGTGTACTCAACCCGCCCATATTTCACATACTATAAATTTGAGGGAAAAGTGAATTTTGGAGGTTCAGTTGTTCCAACAAATTGAGTTGTTTGATGCATTTCAGATATGAAAGCTGGTAGTAGAGATTAATCCTTCCATCTCGGTGCCCAAAGCCTCGACTTTTGATGTTTTTTTATTCAAATACACGCTAACACACTACATTTAACATTATGTTTCTTGAGAGGCTTGCTTCTTCTAGGCAAGCTTGGGCTTTTATTGTCCACATCAGAACATGGCAATGTTCTAATAGGCCATTGCAAATATGAAAACATTCTTTGGTTTTCACCAACTTTAGTTGCATAGATCATACACAAGGCAAAAAAATACATATAATAGGAAGTATGTAGAACTAGTCAAGTTCAAATGCTCAAATGTACCAGCATCCCACTTACATGAAAACATATGCATTAGTGAAGTCTATTTGCATATTCAATTTGACAGACATGTATAGAAACGGTCCATAATAATCTTATATAGCCATTAAATTAATGCCAAATAGTGGTGCAATGCCCTTCACTGCAGGTTATCGACTACTTGATAAAAGACTAGAAGTCGTTTGGCCTAACAGTACCAAGTATTCGGGTTTTAATGAAAAAGCGACTTTTGAATTATGTTTGTCATCTCAATCAGTTATTTTGCTTCGGCCTTTGCAACCTCAGAAACGAATGGAGTTATAAACGAACCTGTTAAACTTGGGCCTCAACTTACTGTTTTCATTATACATCTTATAATTTCTGTCATCTATATATTTTTGTTTCTGTTTATTTCACTAGAGCAGCTTAATTCGTTTTGACTTAACTACCACAATCACTTTTTTCCTCAACTGCCGTTATGCTTTAAATAGTTGTTCCTCACTTACATAGGGAGGGTATGTATAACACATGCCTTTGCATATTTTGTTCTTTTATTTGCACAGATTATTATACAAGTAGATAAAGTAATATGTAAGTGAGGAACAACTATTTAAAGCATGATATGATGTGTGTGTATAAAACTAAATATGTGCAAATTAATTCAATGTATGTATGTTAGGTAAATTTTGCTACATACGATTCGAGAATAAGTTCTTAGTTGTTTATTTTTGAAAAAATAACATAAATATTTTAAACAATGAAAATTGGTGGAAATTTATGCAGCCCTCTAGATGTAAAATTTCATAACCACTACGTAGCCTAGTGTTGAGTCACACTAATATCATCTCACGAAGTCTTCAGTTCAAAAATTACTAAATGCATATCCTGAAGTCGTCATGAAAATTGACAAAAACGATCATGAGATATCCCGGGTAGGCCTTTATCTTTGATCAACAAAAATTATGAACACTAAATGTTTTTAGGGATAATTACTAAAATAGACCAAACACCAAATGGTCTATCCCATACCCCGGTTGCCCAAAAAATGCCCTCAGTTGCTCAAAAAATGGCGATTGTTGCCCAAAAAATACACTGAAAATCCTTCAGTTGCCCAAAAAATTGCCGGTTGCCCTGGGCAACATAATTATTTTCGGATTTCGGGGTAGATAGGGAACCGCCCATTTGTGTTTGGTCTACTTTTAGAATTATCCCATGTTTTTATTTAGTACGCAACTTTACGTGATAATCGGTTTAACGTAGCGAACTAAAATTTTGACCAAATGCACACCTAAACTCCTGAAAATAGCCTTAAAAACGCATAATTATGCGTTAAACCGGTTATCACGTAAAAGTTGCGTACTTTTTTTAAATACGCATAGTATGCGTTTTTAAGGCTATTTTCAGGAGTTTAGGTGTGCATTTGGTCAAAATTTTAGTTCGCTACGTTAAACCGGGAAGTTGCGTACTTTTTTAAAGATTTTGCCCTAAATTAAATAAATGAAACTTAGAAAATGCACGTGATGTGACGGGAAATCGTAAAATGTAAAATAGAAATGAAAATGTCAAATATATTCTGTGGGTCCTTGTACTTTTCCTGTTTTTACACTTTATACCCTAACGGCGTTAGCGTTGTACCGTTAGTCCTTAGTTAAATATAACTTGCATTTATAGTCCACTACTTGTCCAAAATAACATTATGAGTTTGGAGTTTAATATAATATCAGTTTCTACCTCAATGTTTCTGTTTTGGCAGTTTCATTCCTTGTTTTTAACAGTTGGCAGTTTTAGTCCTTGAAAGTGAAACTAGTTTGCAATTTTAGTCCAAAAGTACAAAAAAGTGGGGAAAAATTATCCGAATTTTTCTGTGGCTTATTAAGGCTTATTAAAGCTTATTTCAACTGCTTATTTGCCAAAATGGCTTATTTTTCTCTTAATGGGCCTTAACGAGCTAAAACAAAGGCCCGTTAACGTTTTACAATCCGTAGGCTTTAAGACAAGTTGGGCTTATCCTTAGGCCCATTTTTAATGTTATAAATTCATATCAAGAGTGCTTATACACATAGCTTATTCAGATTGCTTAATTTTGGCTTATTGGGCTTTTTGATCCAAACCAAAATATATAACAAATTTTAACAGCGTGTGTGTTGATTTACTTTGGCCATTTTTACGTGTGTTCAAGAGCTCAAATTGGTAAACTGTAAACATGAAACTTTTAGCTTGTTGTATGGAGAAATAGGCCGTGTAAAAATATGGGTATGTTATTAAGTCAAATCTGATTTTACATGTCCATTTTGGTTGCGACTTGGAACAATTTCAATGTGAAAAGACTTAGTCAAATTTAATGGTTTGTGTTTTATACGTGTGAATCAAGGGTTCAAATGGGTTTCGAATATGCATGTAAACAATAAATAAACGTGAGGTGAGTGTGTTTTGTGGTTCCTAGGCCTTCCACGAGGGAGGCAAACCAACTTATGTGTTCTAGAATGAAACGTGATACGTAAAAATAAATGTGAAACATATACGTTCGAATGAGAATGTTATACTATGCATGGGGTATCAAAATGCAAGGAAATGAAATGGAAACGAGATTAGAGGACTTACTACACCTCTAGGGTGGTGAGTGAGCGTGTAAGTTTGATTAGAACAAACGGAGAATTCCACAACTCGCTATAACCAAAGAATACGTTTTAATATTAAACCCAAAAACCTTCGAATGACTAGAAATGGAATTTGCAAATGCTTCTGGTCATTTTGTGACTTCCAAATGATTGAGAGGACTTAGAAGAGTAGTAATGAATGAAGTGTGAGAGGTGGTGAGCTAGGGGAAGGTGTATTCGAGTATATATATAAACACGTATATGTTTATATTGTAAATTTAATCACACAACTTGAGAGGAATATTCATTGTCAGGAATTTAATGATATTGAGATAGATATTCTGACATTTAGGAGGACTTTAAGAGTTGTGTGAGTGAGGGGGAAAAGGTGTGAGTTGTGTTGTGTATTATATATGTCGACTAGAATAAATTATAGGTCCAAAATTGAATCAATCGTGTAACATGAAGTTCTTGGGTGAGAAATGTACTCATTAACATGTTTATGAGTTAATAATAATGTTTGAACTAAGTGGGAACAAGTTTGGGTCGTTTTGGTTAACCTTGTGAATTTTTTATATATCAAATGAGTTGTTCAATGTCAATTCACTTTGATTTATTTAAACGTGTCAAAAGTTCATATCAAGAGCTGATACTCGACACCCTAATTCTTTGGTGGGGGAAGAATTAGGTGGTGCAATAATTCGTATATATTGTGTTTCAAAATGGGGAGTAAACGGGTTCATTTGGAGTACCTTGGGGTCGATTAGAAAGTAAAATAAATATGAAAATTGGGCCTTGTGTGGGTTGTCATGGACAGTAGACGGATTTGGAGTTGGGCTCGAAATTATTGAGGGCCATTTGATAGTGTTTTGTGTATATTTTGATTTCGTGATTCGCGTGTGAGCTCGTCCCGTTATTTGGTAAATTACGTGATAACGTGTTCGTGTTATAATGATATAATAATGAAAAATTCAAATTTTCTCGTAAAAATGGTAATCAGAAACAGTAACAGAGGTTAATATTTAATTAACTGTTGTTAATTATAGTGGAAATTTACAGTTTGCTACATACTATCCTAAACTGCATTAGTGGCGTTGTTAAGTATTAAGAGGGGAATATCTCGGTTTTGTGATGCACTTTTTTAAATTTCTGCGTTAGATCATTTTTTCTGCAGAAACTATTATAACTTATACTTGAATGATACACATTAGAGCTTTTGTTTAAGGCATCACGAGGTGGAAATAGTTATGCCAATTAGAAAAAGCTAGAGAATTAGGCGAATAATGTCAACATTAATGAGTTAGTTAAGATTATTCCCAAAAGTGGAGATGTAGGCAAACGCAAAACATCCTGTTGCAACAAAGGGGATACATAATAACAGGGGAATGAGGAAAAACCATTGTGGTTTTATCCGAAAATTCGTCTGATGCTACATATACTCTATGTTGCAACAGAATTTGCTACAATGACTGATATGTGTCGTTTTACACATATCTTTTCGTCTAATTTTCGAGTCAAAACAACCAAAAAACACTTTAAAACGATCAAATAATGTTAAAAATATCTTTGAAATGTGTTTTTGTATGCCAAATGATTGAAAACGATTGAAAAACAAACAAATTTGCATAAATGGCAAGTCTAGTCCCTCAAGCTTGAAAAAGAAAATAAAATAATAATAATAATAATAATAATAATAAAAAAAATAAATTTTTGGTCCTTGGAATAATAAGCTTGGCAAAAATGGTCCCTGAATTTACATGAGTTACACTTTTGGTCCTTTTTGTTTAAAACCTATCCTCTAAAAAACCTCAACCGGACCCATCCCTTTAACCCTTAACCCACTTCTAACCGATCTACCCCTAAGCCCACAAATAATTAACACCGGCCCACACCCTACCTTAACAACCCACACCCTTAACCTAAAACCCGACCCATCCCAACTTAGCTAAATATAAACCGGGTTCCAAGTCAAAATCCCCAATCCTTAGTCAAAATCCCTAAACCCGGTCACTACCCTTCTTCTTCATCCTCACCTCTTTTACCCGATAAGCCAATCCCTCCCCCTACCTTTCACAACCTCCCATGCCCTTCACATGATGCCTTCTTCACGGGATGCATTGCCACCTCAGCGATCCGAGGGAAATAGAAGATGATCTACGGTTCAAGATTAAAGAAGTGGTCACCAAGAATTCATCCAAGGGGCATCAAAGAAGCACAAACAAGCGAATGGAGAGACACTCTCACACAACAAACACAAGTAGCTAGGGTTTTGTGTTTTTATTTTTTTTAGTAGTATAAAAAGAACTCGAGTAGCAGCCGAAAAAGGCTAGGATTTATTTAGCTTTTTTAAGGTATTTGTATTTTTCTTTTTAATGTAATTTAAATTTGGTTTTAATTAATTTCTGTTTTTATTTGCTTAGTTTACTGCTTTGATTGATTATTTGTTCTTATTTTTACTGCTTTTATTCGCTTATAGAAGAAGGTTTATTTTAGCAGTTTTTTTTTTAATTTTAATATCAGTTGTTTTTCGAATCAGTCCTTATTTTATCTGCTTATGATATCAGTTTACTTGTTTGTTGATATTTGTTTTCATTTTAGTTGTTGTCAGTTTATTTGTTTGGAGTAGTCGTTTGCGTTATTTGTTGTTTGTGTTTGCGATATTTGTGTTATTAGTTTAATATAAGTTCGTTACTGCTCTTGGTTTCTTTGTTCTGCTTTTAGTTTTAGTCTAGCTAAAGTGGTGAATGATTTAGTTTTGTTCTGCTCTTGGTGTTTATTGTTTATGTTTATGTTGGTCACAGTTGGATTCGGATTTGGTTGTTTAGGCTCTAATGTTTGTGTTTTGAGTTTGCGGCAATTTCATTTTCTTGCTAATTTGATTAAAACTAGTTAAGATAAAACTTTGTTCAAAACTGAATCAACTGATTCTTGGTTTGTGTTTGAGTTTTAGAAACATGTTTAGTTTAAAAACAACTTGTTAAGAATAGTTAAAAAGGGTCATCAGTTAAAGTATCAAAGTTGCTAGTTGGATTTTTTTTTATTGTTTGTTTAAAGTCAAAGAAAAAAAAAATATAGCAATATTGACCAACCTGGGGTTCGAACCCAGGTCAGTCAACACACCAACATCACAACATTACCACTGCACCATTTGCTTCTTTTAGTTTAATCTTACATATTTAATTTAAAACACCTTTTGTTTTTCCTTTCCTTTATAAGCTTAATTGAAGCAGTCAGCTTAATTTTAGCTTATTTCCAAAAGCTTTTTCACTTTTTAAATTTTTCTTAGCTTTCTGGTAGTATAAAGTATTTTAAGGAAAATTTTCAGATTTTTAAAAATAGTTTTGGTATTTTTAGTAATTTAAATTAGTTTAAATAGTTTTTAATTCATATAAAATTATTAAAAAAAATCAAAAAAATATTTTTCTTTTTTCCAAAATTTTCTTTTTATATTTAAGTCGTAGGAAAATTAATTCGGTACTCGTAGGGCTAATATTTTTAGAGTTCACTTTTATTTTTGCGCGTTAACGTTAATTTTAATTAAAACGTGCGTTTTTAGTTTTAAATACCTTTTGCGTTTCATTGCTTTGTGTAATATTACCACAACACCAAATAATCTCCAAATCAAATCATCAAGCATTTTAATTCCGAACCTAAAACGAAATCCTCGATTCACACCTCGCTGGGACACGACCCGGGTGATCACTTGCCCGGTATCACACACATCACATTCACGGGTTTTGCAAGTTTGACTTTTCCTAAGGTTTGACTTGTCATTTCCCAAAGTATCACGTGTGCACGATACTATATTTATTTATATATATACTACACACGGATCAAATTTTGGCGCCGCTGCCGGGGAGGTTGTGTTGCGACAATATTGTTTAAGGTTTAAACGATTAGTGACTTGAGATCCTTCTTCACGAAGTTATCACTTCCAAAAAAATTATAAAACACAAAAATATTTTTCTTTTCTTTTGTATATATATTATCATATAAAAACAAAAATACAAAAAGATTTTCCGTTTTTCTTGTTAAATTAATAAAACAATAAAAAAAAAAATTACCGTCGAAAACCAAGACAGAATACTACCTAACTGGGGGTATGACCATTAATAAGTTCCCAAACAAAAGATTAAAACTTGCCTTTATGTCGCTTGCGAATTCGGCTCACCTTTGATTGATAAACAACCTAATCAAGTGGTTTAAGGTAGGTCTTGACATTAAATTGCAGACCGAAGAGAGATCCATTCTTCTCTCCCGCCACTCTGCGCGTTTATCTTTTGAAGAGCTACCGTACGCTTGTTTGATTTAAGGTTTAAGTTCACTTGTGTTTTGCCTCGGTCTTGTTTTAATTGAAATTGTTTTTGTTAGTGCATGCGCACTCGTTCTTCTCCGTCAACAAGTCCTTTACGTGAACTCGTGCATACCTCGAGAAGACGTAATCGAAGACGTAATCGTGGGCATTCTGCCCCAATAGCCGGACCCGAGATTCGTGCTATTCCCGTTCCTCCCATTGTCACAATGGCGGAGGAACGTACCATGTGTGAGCTTCTCCAAGCACCCACCGAGGGTTACGGAGATGCTATTGTTGTTCCGGCAATCGTTGCCGATAGCTTTGAGCTTAAGACCGGGTTGCTATCCTTAGTAACTTCGAGTCAATATTTTGGATTTGAGAGGGACGATCCTCATTCCCACATTCGATGGTTTAACAAGATCACCTCTACCATCAAATACCGAAATGTACCACAAGATGCAATCAAATTGCTTCTTTTCCCTTTCTCTCTCGAGGGGTCGGCCCGAACTTGGCTAGAAAAACAACCCCATCGTTCTATTTTAACATGGGAAGATTTGGTGTCGAAATTTGTGAACAAATTTTTTCCTCCATCAAAAACCACAGCCCTTAAAAATGAAATCACCAAATTCACTCAAAAATTTGATGAATCCTTTAGTGAAGCGTGGGATCGGTTTAAAGAATTACTCCGCAAATGTCCTCACCATGGTTTCTCCGAGTTGCATCAACTCGATACTTTCTACAATGGATTGAACCATTCCGATCAAGACTCTCTTAATGCCGCCGCCGGTGGTAATCTCTTGTATCGGACTACGAAAGATGCTTTAGCCATCATTGAGAACAAGTCTAAGGTTCGCACTACACGAAGCAAGCCGGTTGTTTCCCAAGTAAGTGCTACCCATTCTACCTCATCTCCCGTGAGTACTTCTAGCACCGATGCTAAGATTGACAAACTCACGGAGGCTATTCAAGCTTTGGTTCTTTCCGAACAAAAGAAACTTTCTTCCCCACAAACTTCTTCACCCAATCAAGTCAAAGCGGTGGAAGAAACTTGTGTCACTTGTGGTGGTCCTCATGCATACTACAATTGTACTGCCACCGATGGTAGTCGATGTGAAGTTAATCCGGTAGTCGGGTCTCTCAATCAAGGAAGTAATCAATACCGTCCTCAAGTTGACCCAAACTATCGTGCTAACAATCAAAATGGACCACCCGGATTTTCTCAACCCAACAATCCAAATAAATTCAATCAAAACCAACCGAGAGGGCAAAATGTTCAAAATCAATTTCAAGCCCCGATCAATCAATACCCAACCCAAGGGGGTAATTTCAATCAAAGCTTTCAAGCTTCTCATTACCAAGCCCCCGTTGGTTCCTCAAATGAACTTGCTAACTACATCAAGTTAAATGAGGCCAACATGAGGTCAATGCAAAATCAAATCATCACTTTGAAAAATGATTTTCAAACCTCAATGTCAAAACAGGGTCAAGAGCTTAAAAGTGAGCTCAGAAATACAAACTACAAAATTGATCAATCTCAAGGTAAAATTGAGAACATGTTTGCCAGTCTCATGAGTTCGATGAATCAAGGTTCAACTTCGGGAGCTCTTCCGGGAAATACCATTCCTAACCCGAAGGGTGAATTAAAAGCTGTCGCCACTCGAAGTGGTAAAACACATAATGGACCCTCGACTCCTATGCCCCCTCCACCGGGGGAGGTGAATCGGGATACCAAGGTGACAACGGACAAGGTGCATTTTTCAAGCCCACAAAGTACCGCACACGTCCAACCTTCGGTGGGCCAAACTCCAATTCCGGAACCCGATGTTCCGAAGACAAATTCTAAGCCTTCAATTCCATATCCTTCAAGGCTTAATGATCAAAAGCTTAAAGAGAAAAACAATCAACAGATGGAAAAATTCTTCCAAATCTTCAATGAGTTGCATTTTGACATAAGCTTCGCAGATGCTCTCGTTCTTATGCCCAAATTTGCATCTACACTCAAAAGTTTGCTAAGCAACAAAGATAAGATGACTGAGATGGCAAAAACCCCACTTAATGAGCAATGCTCGGCGGTTCTCAAAAAGCTTCCCGAAAAGCTCGGAGACCCCGGCAAGTTTTTAATCCCATGTGATTTCTCGGGGATGGTTCAATGCCCTGCCTTGGCCGATCTTGGCGCGAGCATTAACCTTATGCCACTCTCGATATGGAAGAAATTATCTCTTCCGGAGCTTGCATCTACTCGCATGACACTCGAGCTCGCGGATCGTACTATAACTCATCCGCTTGGAATAGCCGAGGATGTTGTGGTGAAAGTAGGAAAGTTTCACTTTCCTACTGATTTTGTTGTAGTAGATTTTGATGCCGATCCTCGAGTTCCACTCATTTTGGGTAGAGCTTTTCTAAGAACGAGTCGTGCTCTCATTGACGTGTTCGCCGAAGAATTGACCATTCGTGTTGAGAATGAAGAGATCACGTTTAACATTAATCAGGGGTCTAAATGCAACGTTGCAACTATTGATCAAAAATCTGAAAAAATTGATTCGAAACTTTCAAGATTTACGGTCAAAAGTGTTGCACAACATCGTGCTAAGCTCAAAGCAACGAACATAACCCCTGGTTCAAGTGAATGGTTCAAAGTTGTAATGCGGAAGTTAAGAGTGTTTTTGATTACGATGAACACGAATTGGAGGATACAACGGAAGTGGTAAAAACTGCTAGCTCTAAGAGCACACCACTTGCCCCACCTTCAGAATCGGTTTGTCGTATTGATATTGCCAAAAATCCTACTTCCGCATCACTCATTTCCGACTCTTCCTATAATTCTCCTCCGTTTGAGGAAAGTGATATTTCTAAAGAAGAGTTCGAGGTCTTCTTGTTTGATGCTCAAATTGTTGAGCCCGATGATGATCCGGGGGGAGATGGCCCGATTTTAGAAAAAATGATTTTTGATGAACCATTGTTTGCTCTTCCCCCAAAGGATGATGTTGTTGTGGAAAAGCCGTCTTATCCTTCCGAGCTCGAGCTCGAGGATGCTTTTCCCGAATTTGAGAGTTTTGTGTTTAATGATCAAGAGGAGAGAAGTGGCAATCCCACTCCTCATCCGGATTATTCACTCTCAGCTTATGAAGCCTTTCGTTTTGATATCGATCATTTGGAAGAGACGGGAAGTGTAAATACCACTTCCCATTCTTATATGTCTCTTCCCGAGTATGATGTATTTCATTTTGATGAAAATGATCGATATCATGAGGAGTTCTCAATTGAACTCCCTTATGTGATATCTCCTCCTGAATATGATCATTTCTACTTTAATCTGGAGGATGATTCTAGTGTGGGGGGAGGTGTGTTCAAAGATTTACTTCTTGAAGATTTTATCCCAACCCTCCCTCCCGTTGAAGCCGATGATGCTTCTGATGATGAAGAGTTTTACATGATAATAACAAAAATCTTGCTTCTCTTCATCACATATGGTGTGATTGCTCTTTCCCTTTTCTCCTACGGGAATGAGGACACCATATTTGACCCCGGTATCGCCCTTAATAGTTTCTTCTATTGAAATACCGCGGGTTTTATCTCATCGGTGTGGAACTTTCTCATGTTCAAGTGTTTATCCAAACAATTTGAATGAAAGTCCGATTGAGATTGGTTTCCACTTGCTTCCCCATGGACAAATGAATTCGGGGTCGAGTCAAGCTAGCGACTCGGTTAACAAAAACAGTAGCACACCATATGGGTTTTCACCCATATTTCTGACTTCTTTCTACTTTCTACCACCCTAGTGTGGGGGAAATGCCCCCCGCTGTTGTACATAAATTTCAAAAAAAAAAAAAAAAAAAAAAAAAAAAAAAAAAAAAAAAAAAATTTGCAAACACAAAAATAAAATAAATGGCCCGTAATATTTCCCTTTTACGTTCTCAGTTTCGGCATAACAGCCGGTACTTTGAATATTGAGGGCAATATTCATTTCTAGTGTGGGGGGAATTCTCACGAATTTAATCACGTATATATACCATCTAATTCCCCCGTTTTTGGCCAAAATTTTTTTTTGGTGTAAGTGTTTTGCACTTACACAACAAATGGTTATCAGTCCACCATGTCTAACACACAAAAGGATTGGCTAATCCAAGAGCAAACGGCTCTTGGTAAAGATGTCTCAAATCCGTTGATGGCTTGCAATTTGCCGAAAATTGTATGGTTTTCGACTCACCATATCCTAAAAAGATGAAGAGTTGGCTAGCCCGCAAGGTTATGGCTTGTGGTAAAGGCTTTGGAAAACCATAATTGGTAATCAGCTCACCAAAGATAATAAGTGTATTTTATCTAAGAGTTGGCTAGTCCAGAAGCAAACGGCTTTTGGTAAAGACAAATCAAATCCGTTGACAGCTGATGGTTTGCTCAAAATCATATGGTTATCAGTGTACCATAGTTCTTACTTGAACTGAAACATTTGGCTACTCCAGAAGTAATGGCTTTTGGTAAAGAGATTTCAAATCCATTAAACTTTTCATAAATAATTGCTAGGGACTAGCAATTGCTCAGTGTGGGGGATTTGATATGTGTCGTTTTACACATATCTTTTCGTCCAATTTTCGAGTCAAAACAACCAAAAAACACTTTAAAACGATCAAATAATGTTAAAAATATCTTTGAAATGTGTTTTTGTATGCCAAATGATTGAAAACGATTGAAAAACAAACAAATTTGCATAAATGGCAAGTCTAGTCCCTCAAGCTTGAAAAAGAAAATAAAAAAAAAATAATAATAATAATAATAATAATAAAAATAAATTTTTGGTCCTTGGAATAATAAGCTTGGCAAAAATGGTCCCTGAATTTACATGAGTTACACTTTTGGTCCTTTTTGTTTAAAACCTATCCTCTAAAAAACCTCAACCGGACCCATCCCTTTAACCCTTAACCCACTTCTACGATCTACCCTAACCCACAAATAATTAACACCGCCCACCCCTACCTACAAACCGCCTCAATACTAAAACCCGACCATCCCAACTTAGCCTAATATAACCGGGTCCAATCAAACCCCTTCCTAGTCAAATCCCAACCTTAGTCAAAAACCTTTAAACCCGGTCATCACCCTTTTCTTTCATCCATACCTTTTTTACCCGATAACCAATCCCTCCCCCTTTTCCTTCACAACCTCCCCATGCCCTTCACATGATGCCTTCTTCACGGGATGCATTGCCACCTCAGCGATCCGAGGGAAATAGAAGATGATCTACGGTTCAAGATTAAAGAAGTGGTCACCAAGAATTCATCCAAGGGCCATCAAAGAAGCACAAACAAGCGAATGGAGAGACACTCTCACACAACAAACACAAGTAGCTAGGGTTTTGTGTTTTTATTTTTTTTAGTAGTATAAAAAGAACTCGAGTAGCAGCCGAAAAAGGCTAGGATTTATTTAGCTTTTTTAAGGTATTTGTATTTTTCTTTTTAATGTAATTTAAATTTGGTTTTAATTAATTTCTGTTTTTATTTGCTTAGTTTACTGCTTTGATTGATTATTTGTTCTTATTTTTACTGCTTTTATTCGCTTATAGAAGAAGGTTTATTTTAGCAGTTTTTTTTTTTTTTAATTTTAATATCAGTTGTTTTTCGAATCAGTCCTTATTTTATCTGCTTATGATATCAGTTTACTTGTTTGTTGATATTTGTTTTCATTTTAGTTGTTGTCAGTTTATTTGTTTGGAGTAGTCGTTTGCGTTATTTGTTGTTTGTGTTTGCGATATTTGCGTTATTAGTTTAATATAAGTTCGTTACTGCTCTTGGTTTCTTTGTTCTGCTTTTAGTTTTAGTCTAGCTAAAGTGGTGAATGATTTAGTTTTGTTCTGCTCTTGGTGTTTATTGTTTATGTTTATGTTGGTCACAGTTGGATTCGGATTTGGTTGTTTAGGCTCTAATGTTTGTGTTTTGAGTTTGCGGCAATTTCATTTTCTTGCTAATTTGATTAAAACTAGTTAAGATAAAACTTTGTTCAAAACTGAATCAACTGATTCTTGGTTTGTGTTTGAGTTTTAGAAACATGTTTAGTTTAAAAACAACTTGTTAAGAATAGTTAAAAAGGGTCATCAGTTAAAGTATCAAAGTTGCTAGTTGGATTTTTTTTTTTATTGTTTGTTTAAAGTCAAAGAAAAAAAAAATATAGCAATACTGACCAACCTGGGGTTCGAACCCAGGTCAGTCAACACACCAACATCACAACATTACCACTGCACCATTTGCTTCTTTTAGTTTAATCTTACATATTTAATTTAAAACACCTTTTGTTTTTCCTTTCCTTTATAAGCTTAATTGAACCGATCAGCTTAATTTTAGCTTATTTCCAAAAGCTTTTTCACTTTTTAAATTTTTCTTAGCTTTCTGGTAGTATAAAGTATTTTAAGGAAAATTTTCAGATTTTTAAAAATAGTTTTGGTATTTTTAGTAATTTAAATTAGTTTAAGTAGTTTTTAATTCATATAAAATTATTAAAAAAAATCAAAAAAATATTCTTCTTTTTTCCAAAATTTTCTTTTTATATTTAAGTCGTAGGAAAATTAATTCGGTACTCGTAGGGCTAATATTTTTAGAGTTCACTTTTATTTTTGCGCGTTAACGTTAATTTTAATTAAAACGTGCGTTTTTAGTTTTAAATACCTTTTGCGTTTCATTGCTTTGTGTAATATTACCACAACACCAAATAATCTCCAAATCAAATCATCAAGCATTTTAATTCCGAACCTAAAACGAAATCCTCGATTCACACCTCGCTGGGACACGACCCGGGTGATCACTTACCCGGTATCACACACATCACATTCACGGGTTTTGCAAGTTTGACTTTTCTTAAGGTTTGACTTGTCATTTCCCAAAGTATCACGTGTGCACGATACTATATTTATTTATATATATACTACACACGGATCAATGACCTACACCTAGACTAGGAATGGTCTCGACTAACTTCTAAACCTTGCCGAAATTTTCCAAATTTGTTGGCTCTTCCTTGTTTACACAACTATCTCAACCTCCACCAAGACATGTCTATGAAAAGTTATCGATTTTTTGAGAATGCATCCTTACCCAGATTTGAAGTTATCTCTTTCATATAACATAACCGTTCTAAGATTTTAAGGATAATAGTAACCTATAGTCACACTTTTTTCCTTCATCGATCTGAATATTCTAGTCGTGAGTATTAGGCGCATCAGTAGGCCATCTATAATGGTTCTCACAGATGTCATACCAAAAACACAAAACACTAAGCACCGCTCACAATAGGTTCTGAACTTAAAACAACCCAACAGCATGCAATCTACTAATAAGGATGTAACACTAGTGATTTCAAGGAAAACATGACATGTAAAACTAGGAATATTAAATTAGAATGGATACAAATTGGATAAAAAAAACATACTTTTGTCACGGCTGTGTTCAAGGCTGGAGTCAAAAAGGAGCTAAAAAAACCATAAACACAAATTAATGACTATAAACTTTTGGCGGCGACATGTCCCCGGTACAAAAAAAAACAAAAAAAAAAAAAAAATAAACACGAATAAATCACTATAACCTATGGTCTCGGCTTCGGGTCTCGGCTTCGGTTCTCAGCAGCAACTGTACCAAAAAAAATTAAAAAAAAATAAACAAAAAAGTGAAAAACATACTACACATATATCAAAAATTAACATATTGGCTTAAAATTAACACATATAAAAAAATTACCAAAAATTAACATATATAAAAAAAATAACAAAAATCAATAAATTAAAAAAAAAATATTATCACCTGGGTTTTGTAAACGAGAGGGATAAAGGAAGAAAGAAAGAATTAAATGAGGAGAGGGGTTGAGGAAAGAATTATACGAGGAGAGGGTTTGAGGAGGGGCTGTGGTGGTGCACAGTGGTGCGAGGGTGGGTTTATGTGGTGGAGATGATGGTGTTGTGGTGAGATGGTAGTGCTGTGGTGGTGATTAGTGGTGTTGGTGAGCTGAGGAAGACGAGAGAGCTGAGGAAGACGAGATGAGTTTATTTTTATTTTTTTTACTAAGTGTAGAAACCAGATATGTTAATAATTGAGTATGGTTTTGGCGATTACATTCGGCGGGGACATGTCCCCGCAAAAAGATAATTTGTCTTTTAGCCAGACTTTTGGCGGGGACATGTCCCCGCCGAAAGGTTTTGCTAATCGCCAAAAAACTTTGGCGGGATAAAGTAAATGCGTAGAGGGAAAAACAAATTTTTGGTGAAATCTTTCTGCGGGGACATGTCCCCGCCAAAAACCTTTTCATTAAAAAAAAAAAAAAAAAAAAAAAAAATCTTTTATATTATTTTAACTAACTCTAATCAATATTAATTCTTTTAAATTTAACTAAAATTTTTAAAATAATATTTAATTAATTTAAAACTTTTTAAAATTATTTACATCACTTTTACCTAATAAAGTTAAATCATTTATACTTAATTTAAATCATTTAAAATTATTTTTAAAACATTTTAATTAAGTTAAATCACTATTAAATCATTTAAATTTAATTTAAATAATTTGTAAATCATCTTTAATTTATTTAAAACTTTTTAAAATTATTTACATCATTTTTAACTAAGTTAAGTCATTTATACTTAATTTACATCATTTTTAACTAAGTTAAACAAATGAGTCGATATGATACGGTTGTACACAAGATGTTAAACGAATGAGCTGAGATGATATGGTTGTATACGAGATGTTTAACGAATGAGCCGAGATGATATGGTTGTACATGAGATGTTAAACGAATGAGCCGAGATGATATGGTTGTACACGAGATGTTTAACGAATGAGCCGAGATGATATGGTTGTACATGAGATGCTAAACGAATGTCCCCGCCAAAAAGTCGCGTTGAAAATTTAGTAAATGGTCAACGAGACTTTGTGCCAGCTCAGCATTGTTTTTGTCGTTTAGCGACCTTCGGCGGGGACAGGGGCGTCCCCGCCGAAACCTTCCTCGCCCGTCCTCTCAACCCGCCCATATTTCACATACTATAAATTTGAGGGAAAAGTGAATTTTGGAGGTTCAGTTGTTCCAACAAATTGAGTTGTTTGATGCATTTCAGATATGAAAGCTGGTAGTAGAGATTAATCCTTCCATCTCGGTGCCCAAAGCCTCGACTTTTGATGTTTTTTTATTCAAATACACGCTAACACACTACATTTAACATTATGTTTCTTGAGAGGCTTGCTTCTTCTAGGCAAGCTTGGGCTTTTATTGTCCACATCAGAACATGGCAATGTTCTAATAGGCCATTGCAAATATGAAAACATTCTTTGGTTTTCACCAACTTTAGTTGCATAGATCATACACAAGGCAAAAAAATACATATAATAGGAAGTATGTAGAACTAGTCAAGTTCAAATGCTCAAATGTACCAGCATCCCACTTACATGAAAACATATGCATTAGTGAAGTCTATTTGCATATTCAATTTGACAGACATGTATAGAAACGGTCCATAATAATCTTATATAGCCATTAAATTAATGCCAAATAGTGGTGCAATGCCCTTCACTGCAGGTTATCGACTACTTAATAAAAGACTAGAAGTCGTTTGGCCTAACAGTACCAAGTATTCGGGTTTTAACGAAAAAGCGGCTTGTGAATTATATTTGTCATCTCAATCAGTTATTTTGCTTCGGCCTTTGCAACCTCAGAAACGAATGGAGTTATAAACGAACCTGTTAAACTTGGGCCTCAACTTACTGTTTTCATTATACATCTTATAATTTCTGTCATCTATATATTTTTGTTTCTGTTTATTTCACTAGAGCAGCTTAATTCGTTTTGACTTAACTACCACAATCACTTTTTTCCTCAACTGCCGTTATGCTTTAAATAGTTGTTCCTCACTTACATAGGGAGGGTATGTATAACACATCCCTTTGCATATTTTGTTCTTTTATTTGCACAGATTATTATACAAGTAGATAAAGTAATATGTAAGTGAGGAACAACTATTTAAAGCATGATATGATGTGTGTGTATAAAACTAAATATGTGCAAATTAATTCAATGTATGTATGTTAGGTAAATTTTGCTACATACGATTCGAGAATAAGTTCTTAGTTGTTTATTTTTGAAAAAATAACATAAATTTTTTAAACAATGAAAATTGGTGGAAATTTATGCAGCCCTCTAGATGTAAAATTTCATAACCACTACGTAGCCTAGTGTTGAGTCACACTAATATCATCTCACGAAGTCTTCAGTTCAAAAATTACTAAATGCATATCCTGAAGTCGTCATGAAAATTGAAAAAAACGATCATGAGATATCCCGGGTAGGCCTTTATCTTTGATCAACAAAAATTATGAACACTAAATGTTTTTAGGGGTAATTACTAAAATAGACCAAGGTCTATCCCATACCCCGGTTGCCCAAAAAATGTTCACAGTTGCTCAAAAAATGACGATTGTTGCCCAAAAAATACACTGAAAATCCTTCAGTTGCCCAAAAAATTGCCGGTTGCCCTGGGCAACATAATTATTTTCGGATTTCGGGGTAGATAGGGAACCGCCCATTTGTGTTTGGTCTACTTTTAGAATTATCCCATGTTTTTATTTAGTGTGTTAAGTACTTTGAATTATCTGAAAATTTTGACAATGGTCGTAACCCTTCATTCATCGTTCTCATTCCTAAGAATGTGACCTAAAGCTTATTGGGAGGTTTTAAAATCAGATTTTTTCGCGTGTATTAAGTACTTTGAATTATCTGGAAATTTTGCTAATTGTTGTAACCCTTTCATTCATTGTTCTCATTCTCATTCATAAGAAATGTGATCCTATTGGATTTTCGGATTACAACCAATCAACTTTATTTGTTGTGTGTATAAGGTGACCTCAAAATTTTTATCTTTGTGATTGGCTAGGGTTAACTCATCTGTTATAAGGCCGAATTGAATGGCTTTTCTTGCTGGGAGACAAATCCTAGATGGTTGTTGGCAAATCTCGAAGATCATAAGTTTTCTATTTTTAAATTTGATTTTAAGAAGGCTTTTGATAATGTTTGTTAGAGCTTTCTTCACGAAATTATGGCTCAAATTGGATTTGGTATTAGATGGAGAAGAGGGATACAAGCGTGTGTCCCGCTTCTATCTAGGTTTTAGTTAATGGTTCCCCCCGAATGAACTTAGAATGAAATGGGTCTTCGTTAAGGTGACCCACTCTCCCCCTTTCGTTTCTTATTACTTGTCAAAGTCTCCTTTATTGATGCGTCTAATAAAGGGGTTATTCTCTAGCTGAAGAGGGATCAAATGTTTTGCTTTTGCAATATGCAGACGATGAACATTTCTTTGGTGAGTGCTCGAGAACGAATGCTAGAAATTTTATTCCTATTCTTAAATGTTTTGAGGAAGCTTCAGGGATTTATTTATGTGGTGGGCTTTTTGCTATAGGACTATAGGTTTCGGCTTGAATGAGGTTGAAAATGTGCGTCTCATAGCACTTTTGGCGACGACATGCATCCGACCGAAAGTGGTTTTGTTGCAGTGATAGCGCTCATTATAATCAACAGCAAGTGAAACTAATGAAATCATCATCTAAAGTTCAAACAATAAAGCCTCCGAAATTGGCATCCAACTTTGTATAAGTCACGATGTGCAAGTATGGAAGCTATCGTATTCATTTCATAGCTCCACTAATCATTACATGCAACTTATTACTAGACAACCCACAACCACATCTTCATTCTCCATAAGCTTAATTAGTATATTGAACACATTAACTTAACATAATCCAATCATCATCAAATTGTATATGAAGGGGACTACAAGACATCATCCAATAAACACAACATTATAGCAAGCAAAGCAATATAATTTTCTCAGAATATTACATATTTTAACAAGATAATTATGCATAATTTTTTATAACAGCAACCAGCATTATAATGTTGGTCTATTTATGAATGTTAGATAAATTTTGCTACATATATGATGCTTGATTAGTCTTTCTATAGCTGTTTTAACCAAGTAACCATACTTTTCTACAACATGAAAATTTGGTGTTGTGCAATTTCATCACTTACCAATTGCCAAAATTTTATAAGGTTTGAACGTTTCTCTCGAGTTATAGACTTCGTTTAACTAAAACAAAAATAAATGTTCGATATACATTGACTCCATGAATCTTACACTACAACAAAATGTAAGACGGGCGAGGATGTTTTTGGCGGGGACGCCCATGTCTTCGCCAAAAGTCGCAAAACGACAAAAACGGCGCTTAGCTGGCACACAGTCTCGCTGACCGTTTATTAAATTTTCAACGCAACCTTATGGTGGGGACATGTGTTTTTCCTATTTGTCAAAATTTGACCAAACTGGTAGCTCTTAATTATTCACGGGTTTTTTTCTCGCCCTCACTTTTAGCGGGGACACGTCCTCACCAAAAGTTTAGATGTATAGTGCTAGCTTTTTGGCGGGGACATGTCCTGCCGAAAGTGTTATCCATTTTCCCTCCTAAAATATTACTTTATCCCGCCAATATTTTCTAGCTTTTGGCGGGGACATGTCCCAGCCAAAAGTATTGGCGCCAATTTATCCCGCCAAAGTTTTACTTATATATAACCTAACTGATCATCCTCAAATCGGCAAAACACAAATAACCAAATCGTTAATTCCCACAAAACACAAATAACAATGGCTGGTTACATGCTGGAAGATGAGTGGTCAAATGTTTTATCGTCCGAGGGTCTCTTTAATGAAGTTCTTAATACATATGGCTACAAAATTTATGATGAATATGGTTCTTATAAGAACATTAGCCCGTGGATGAGAGACCAGATTCTGGAATGGTTGAGGAAAAAGCCGTACTACAGAGAGATGTTGGACGCTCAAGCTGATGATGTTGGAGGAGAAAGCACATTGGAAACCAAAATTGATGATCTAGGAAATAGGATAACAAATCTTGAAGCTATGTTTGAGCATTTCATCAAGCAAAGGAAAGCAAGGAAGAGAAAAGATGGTGCAGGTTCTAGCAAAGTGGGAAGTAGCAGCAAAATAAAAAATGAATGGGCGATGTTTGTTATGGTCTATGTCGTATGTTTCGTTTGCTTGTCGAGTTGTTTCGTTTGAGTTGTTTCGTTTGCTTGTCGAGTTGTTTCGTTTGATCTGTTTCATTTTGTGGAAAACTAGAAGGGGGGTTGAATAGTTTTGCGACTTTTTAATTTTGTTATGAAAACCTTTGTTTACTTTTAAACACTTAGATTCAAGTTTATGTGAAAAATAATACTTGAACAATATTGTTAATTGTATGTGTACCCTTTTAGATTTGTTATAAAAGTTTTGCTTTTATGAATGGAGTTTTAAATTGATCTTTATGTGAAATCAACTTCAAAATAATGCTAACAATTATATATGCCTATATGTATGAAAGTAATGACGATATAAATAACGATGTAAGTAAGAGATGGAAAGATCTAACCGAGACACGAGGGATTTATAGTGGTTCGGCTACAAGGACACCTTCCTTGCCCTACTCCACTCCCCGAGCACCTAGCTCGAGAGTTTTCTTCACTACTTCAACAAACTCCCTTATGGCGGAGAAAACCTTACACAACTTTAGCTTACACCGGTTTAACGACACAAAGCTAAATGTCGAGTTCTAATCGTAGCTAGAACCAATCTCACAACTTCAATCACAACTTCTTCACAACTTGTTCACAACGGCTTCACAACTTCTTCACGATGGCTTCACAACTTCTACACTACGGCTTCACGACTTCTACACTACGGCTTCACAACTTCTACACCACGGCTTCACAACTTTTACACTACGGCTTCACAACTTCTACCCTACGGCTTCACAACTTCTATGCTACGTCTTCACAACTTCTTCGCTATGGCTTCACAACTTCTTCACACCACAACTACTTCACCACTTTACAATACTTCTACACTACTTCTTTACAACACAACTACTTATACACCTTCTTCACTACTTACACACTACACTACACCTAATATACACACCTTATACACAAATGAATGAATGATTTACAAAGTTTACTAAACTAACAACTTAGGTAACAAGATGATACTTAAGTTGTAATACTTCTAGTCTTGATTGATAGAAGTATTCTTCTTTTGCACTTGGATGGTAGAAGCTTGGATCACTTGGAAACCAATGCTTAAGAGTATATGATCAAAGGATTTAGAAAGATGTAAGAAGAGATTTAGAACAGAAGGTTTGGGGTGCAAAAGGTGAGAAAAAAGTCCAGAGATGAACCAGTATTTATAGGCAAATCTGAGGACCTAGAGGAGCGGGGCGGTCCCCTTAAATAGGTGGCCGGTCCCCTTAATTTTAAGGGGACCGCCTAGTGAATTAAGGGGGCCGCCCAAATCCGAACGTTGCTCAGATTTGTCTTTTTGTGGAGAAGGTTTTTCTGGAACTTTTTTGCCATTTTTGGTTGAAAATTTGAATTCATATATTTATAATAGATTAAACATATTTATTTAATACCAAAAATGTTTTTCTAAAAAATATAAAATGTTTGTGACATTTTATAAAAAGTTTAGTGATTAAAAAAAAATTCCTTTGATCATATAATGCATTAAGCATTTGTTTATTCATACCTTAAGTGATTGAGTTGTCAAAATAGATATTTACAACTAAATACTTGTTTACGTCATAATCTTTCGTTTAATGATTTTACATTTTGTGATTATCAAAACGTAGAGATATCGAAAAATATTAATAACGTGTTTAGGCATTATTTATATCAACAATCTCCCCCTTTTTGATGATTACAAAATCTAAACTCATTAAATTGAAAAATTAATTTTTAGACAAGTATTTAGTGAGTTTATATCTACTTCTCCCCCTTTTTGTAGAATAAAAAAGGTTATGCCGACAAGTTTTTAAAAATCAAATTTGTCGAGATGAGAACTCCCCCTTGATGTGTACTCCCCCTCGTTTGAGGGCATCAAGGAATCGAGATATGGAATACTTGCAAGAAAAATATTAGAAGCACAAGCATATATATCATAATATCACATATAAGAGCAACAAGCATAGCAATCACATATTAAGATCATGAAACAAAACATTCATTAATTCAAATTGATTATGTGAAAAACATAATCATTGATACAACATTTATTATGCTTAGAGCATACAATAAGTAGAAAATTCTAAATTGCCAAAGAGAGCCATCGGACTTGCTTGCAACATAAAAACTTGAACTATTTTGGATGGTTGATGGTGGAGTGTTTAAAATGGAGGTGGTTGAGTGAGGGTAAGAATGTTGGATTAATGGAGGTGTATTTTTGGGTGCATAGATGTTGGAGAGTGTGGTGATGGAGAGATTGGAGGTGGAGAGTTTGGAGTGGAACATGTTGGATAAGGGTTTTGATGTTGTTCAAGTGAGGGTGTTGGATTAGATCTAGTGAGAAGATACTCAATCCAAGTGAAGTGCTCATTCAATGCAATGGTTTGTTTTTCTCCAAAAAGATGCAACAAGGAAAATTGTTGACATGTTTCTCAACTTGACTCAAGTTGTGGGGTGATGAGGGAGAGCTAGATGGAGGTTGATCTAAGTTGCGTTGAGCAAGGTGTAGGGCAAGAAGAGCACTAAGCTCATAGGCTTCCTTGAGTTCTTCAATGAACTTCAAGTGTTCGGAGGAAGGTGATGATGGTGGAGTGTGGTTGTTATTTGGGATGGATGTTTGGACATGCAACATAGGAGTTACATGTGAGTTGGTAGGAGGTGGTGGTGATACTCTTGGTGGTGGAGACATTTGTGAGCTTGGGTAATATGAGTGGATGAGGATGGAGATATGGAAGATGAGGATATTCCAAGAGTGGTGAGTGTTTTGGATGGTGCATTGGTGGGTTGAGCAAGATGTGGGGTAGTGTGAATGAGATTGGGATTATTGTTTTGGGATTGATCATGCTCTTCATATGAATCATATGGGTAAGATGAAGGTGTATTTTTGGGAGCAAGGGTGGATGATTGGTTATGTTTGTGAAGGGGTTCATTAGGGTGAGCATGAGGCTTAGGTGTTGGTTGATTTTGAACAACATCATTTGTTGAGTTGGAGTTATGACAAGTGTTAAGCTTTCTTCTCCAAACGGGCCTTACGGAGATTTTAGCAACTCTTGAAGGCTTGGATCTTGGGTTGTTAGGGGATGACATGTTTGGATGGATTAGCATTAATGATGGAGAAGGGTATTTATAGTGTAGGGATGATGTGATTGAGGAAGGTAAATTTTGGTGGGTGGTTTAGGACAAAATGTGTTTGTGAATTTTGGGAAGTGTAAGATAAAATGGGCTGAAAAGTGAAAAAGAAAACAGTAACCCGTTCCTCAGATGGCCGGTCCCCTTAAATAGGGGCCGGTCCCCTTAAAATTAAGGGGGCCGCCTAAGGATTTAAGGGGGCCGCCCATCTGCTGATTCCCAGGTTACTAGAAATGGGTTTTTGGCAGAAATTTGTAGAAAAGGTTGTGTTTTTGGGTTTAGTTTCAAGCAAGTCCAACTTCTTTTGAGGCAATTTAGCATTTAATAACTTATGTATGCAAAGCATATTTATTAAAGTCATTAAGCATTTTTATCTAGCATGCAACCTACTCATTAAGCAAGTAATATATTTATATGGACAAGAAAACAATACATGACACCAAGTAATTCATAATATCATTTTTAGGAAGATTAATAAGCTAGTTAATTAATCCTAATGAGTGTCTATGTGCAAGGAAATGGGGAGTTGTGATAGCATGGACTTCTAGACTTGTACCAAGTGAGATTTTTAATGAGTAAACCATGATTTTTCATTTTCGATTTAGTTCACTTATAAATGTCATATACACAAATATAGATGACAGATATTAGATCACCATGCATGATTTAAATAGGTGTCTTTAGCATTATTCAACAATGTTTGAGAGTAAATTTTTATGTGGACGTGAAAGTTATTTTTAACGAAATAGATTTGGTTTTACTTCAAAATGTTTTTATGAGGAAAGAAAAAAAACTTTTCCAATCTTTGGCTTTGATAAATACATAATCATGGACAAAAGTTGGGAAGAAAGGTGGGATGGTAAAATATGTTAAATAGAAAGGTGGCATATTCTTTTGAAAAATCATTTTTCTAAAATGTGAAGTTCTTGCAAATTTAAAAACAAATGCCATAAAAAGAATGGTTGTAAAAGATCTCATGCTCAAGGAAATTGGTCAAGATTATTGTCACATGCTACCCTTTTCTACATATCTTGTGATCATAAGAAAGTGATGACTAAATTCTATGAGTTTGATGCGAGAGTGGGATATTATGCTAATACGGCTCCTTTGATTACGCACATTATCTTATCTTAATGCCATAGTCTATAAGAATTTGCTTCATCCATAGATTATATGTGATATATCTAATCCTACTCCTATATTGATAATTAATCTACTTTACTTGCTTCATCTATATGAGTTTTCTACTAGTGGTCATGGAAGATTTTCATGTTCAATTTGGGAAGGCTAAATGAGCTTGACAGTGAAAACTTCATTTAATACTTATGGGGCTAACTAAAGGATTTCTAGTTTATTAAATCGTAGAACGGATATAACTAAAGTGCAAAGGCAATGCAACCTATCAAACTAAGCATATCCTAAGGCAATGATTAATAAGATTATATGTATGAAGTAACTACTTATGAAATTTAAAAAGAAAACGTACCTTATGTCCAGCTTTTCTTCGTAGTATCCAAAATGATAAACGAGGTTGAAAAAGATAGAAGAGTCTTCAAGATAACCAAGGTAAGAAGGTATATTATAGTAGGCGTCTAACGCCTTATTAGACCAAAGTGGCTTGACCCGAACATGTCTTGTACTTGACTCATTTGATGTATTATCCTTGATGCATATAACATAAATATTCCAATTTGTCTTCACGCGCACGTTTCGAATGTGAGTAAGATTGAGTTTCTTTCCTTTGTGCGTTATATCACCTAATCAATTAAAACAGCTTGGTACCCGGATTTTTATGGGTCCGAGATGGTTAGTTGAGGACACCCATTGCATTTGTATGCACATGGTGAGGATGTCGCCAAGAAGTACAAGAATTCCTTAACAGTTTGTTTTAATGTACAAACAATGGATTTCTTGACTTGTATTGTTTATAGTCATTGTAAATAGCCTTATTTCTAAATTTTTTTTACTAGGTTCTACAAATTCAATTTGTTTTGATTTACTTGTTGATGAGTTATCCGAAATATATCCTAAACCAGTTTTATCTTTAAATGGCTTTTGACAACTTAGTAGGTATTTAAGAGATTTGGAACTTTCTTCAAATTTAGCTAATATTTTTGCTCTTTCATTTAATCTTTTAATTTCTTGCTTATACTCTTGACAAGTTTTGCATTCTAGATCAATTTCAATATTACTTTCAAGTTTAGACATTTTATCTTCTAAAATTATTTCTTTTTCAAAATTACTTTCAAAAGTTTTTGATGATTCATGTTTAGAAATGGTTTTTAGATCTATGTTGCAAAAATGTTTAAACTCATTTTCTAGTTTTGAAAATTCTAAAATGAATTGATCATAGCAAAAATGTTCGGTTTCGGATTGTACCTTATTTGGAGTTTTATCTAATTTGCATTCTTCACATAACGGATAGTGATCTTCTTCTTCGTCTGTGTCACTCCATGATTTTGGATTGAGTTCACTTTGGAGTTGATTCATGTAGTCTTCGTCATTAATACCTTCATTAACAACATTTGAACTAGTAGCACATGTATCTATTTTATCTAAATGTTTATCTATTAAATTTTCTAAGATAACTAATTCATGTACAAGATCAAATTCTTCATCTTTGGCTTGACATTTTTCTTGATGAAAGTTTAAGAGATTTTTCCAAATATCATTTGCCGTTTGACAAAATGATATTCTTTCATATTCAACTTTCGGCAAGGTTTTATAAATAATTATTTTAGCTTTATTATTTATGTCATTCTTTGTTTTGAAATAATTATTTTGATTTTCAAAATCCGTTTTTGTTGGTTGAAAATCACCAATCGAAATGACATGCCAAAGATCTAGATTAATTGATTTCACATAAATTTCAAATTTATTTTTCCATTCAAGAAAAGTATAGTTTTCAAATAGCGGTGGTTTTTGCATAAATTCCCCTTCTAAATATTTTTCGGATTCCTTAGATCGATTCAAGTTTTAAAATACAGTATATTTTAAAAATCTTGTTTGACGTGGCTCTTGATACCAATTGTGGAAAACTAGAAGGGGGGGGGGGTTGAATAGTTTTGCGTCTTTTTAATTTTGTTATGAAAACCTTTGTTTACTTTTAAACACTTAAATTCAAGTTTATGTGAAAAATAATACTTGAACAATATTGTTAATTGTATGTGTACCCTTTTAGATTTGTTATAAAAGTTTTGCTTTTATGAATGGAGTTTTAAATTGATCTTTATGTGAAATCAACTTCTAAATAATACTAACAATTATATATGCCTATACGTATGAAAGTAATGACGATATAAATAAAGATGTAAGTAAGAGATGGAAAGATCTAACCGAGACACGAGGGATTTATAGTGGTTCGGCTACAAGGACACCTTCCTTGCCCTACTCCACTCCCCGAGCACCTAGCTCGAGAGTTTTCTTCACTACTTCAACAAACTCCCTTATGGCGGAGAAAACCTTACACAACTTTAGCTTACACCGGTTTAACGACACAAAGCTAAATGTCGAGTTCTAATCGTAGCTAGAACCAATCTCACAACTTCAATCACAACTTCTTCACAACTTCTTCACAACGTCTTCACAACTTCTTCACGATGGCTTCACAACTTCTACACTACGGCTTCACGACTTCTACACTACGGCTTCACAACTTATACACTACGGCTTCACAACTTTTACACTACGGCTTCACTACTTCTACCCTACGGCTTCACAACTTCTATGCTACGTCTTCACAACTTCTTCGCTATGGCTTCACAACTTCTTCACGCCACAACTACTTCACCACTTTACAATACTTCTACACTACTTCTTTACAACACAACTACTTATACACCTTCTTCACTACTTACACACTACACTACACCTAATATACACACCTTATACACAAATGAATGAATGATTTACAAAGTTTACTAAACTAACAACTTAGGTAACAAGATGATACTTAAGTTGTAATACTTCTAGTCTTGATTGATAGAAGTATTCTTCTTTTGAACTTGGATGGTAGAAGCTTGGATCACTTGGAAACCAATGCTTAAGAGTATATGATCAAAGGATTTAGAAAGATGTAAGAAGAGATTTAGAACAGAAGGTTTGGGGTGCAAAAGGTGAGAAAAAAGTCCAGAGATGAACCAGTATTTATAGGCAAATCTGAGGACCTAGAGGAGCGGGGCGGTCCCCTTAAATAGGTGGCCGGTCCCCTTAATTTTAAGGGGATCGCCTAGTGAATTAAGGGGGCCGCCCAAATCCGAACGTTGCTCAGATTTGTCTTTTTGTGGGGAAGGTTTTTCTGGAACATTTTTGCCATTTTTGGTTGAAAATTTGAATTCATATATTTATAAAAGATTAAACATATTTATTTAATACCAAAAATGTTTTTCTAAAAAATATAAAATGTTTGTGACATTTTATAAAAAGTTTAGTGATTAAAAAAAAATTTCTTTGATCATATAATGCATTAAGTATTTGTTTATTCATACCTTAAGTGATTGAGTTGTCAAAATAGATATTTAAAACTAAATACTTGTTTACGTCATAATCTTTCGTTTAATGATTTTACATTTTGTGATTATCAAAACGTAGAGATATCGAAAGATATTAATAACGTGTTTAGGAATTATTTATATCAACACGTTTGCTTGTCAAGTTGTTTCGTTTGAGTCTGTATGAAATGTATGTGGTTGAGAACTCTTGCGTGTTTTAAATAAAAGGTTTGCCTTCATGTTTGTTAATTGTGATATTGTTCTTTCAGTTCCATTATATATGGTTATGGTTGCATGATGATTATGGTTGAATCTTGATGGATAGAAATGTGGTGCAAAAGGGTTTAGTTGACATTGGTCTAGTGAAACTGTGAATTTGTGTGTGTGATGGTGATGGAGTGATGGAAAGTATTGAAGTGAGAGTGAAATGAGGTTTAAGGGTGGTATAGGGTTATGAGTCAATGATGAGTTGCATAGGTGGATCATCGCCGCTAACGAAGGTGCACGACGGCTGTTAAAGAAGCCTCGTAAAATACTTAAGTTTTCACAACAACAACAACAACAACAACATTACATATGAAGATTGTCCAAGTTACCTAACAGCTCACGGAGTATTGCAGCCGACTGACATTCGTGGTTGTCGTCGTCGGGATTCGTTGCCCTTTCAAGTCTTGCCTCCAGCATCCTTACTCTTGTCTCTAGCACCTGTTTTTGTGATTCCAGCATGTTTACTCTTGTCTCTAGCACCTATTTTTGTGATTCCAACATGTTTATCCTAAGATATTTAGCATTACAGTTTGAGCACTCTGTTGGTGCAGATCCATCACCTTGAGATGCTGAAGCCGAAGAGATTACTCGTAACTGGTCATCAAATTCACTCTTCCACATAAAATATCCACATCCATAATCTTTTTCTCTTGGCTGTTACATAAATATGGAAATGCTATGATTGTTTGTATATTTACATAAATAAGAAATGTATGATTGTTCACCTTCGAAAGAGGACATACATAATATTCCTATCCAAATGTATCTTTTTTATGTGATTTTCTTAGTTTTATATTTCTTGTTCCACAAGAACACATAAAAGGATTATATCGCTGCATCTTAGGTTTTGAAATTGGTGTGAAGATAAGAGGTTGTGAGGTTGAGTGGTTTTGAGGATAAGAGTGTATATAATGTGTTTGTGAGGATACAGTATAAGTAAGTACCAAAAAAATGAAATTAAAGCTCAGATAAACACTAAACATTGTAATTCCCGGACCTTAAACAAATTAAAGTCTCATAGAGCTGGGATTAGATAGTTTAATCATCATTGCACAAACAAAATAACTACTACTCACTACTATATAATTCAACAACAACAACAATAAAAACATTGAAAACAAAAAGCTCAGATAAAATATTGAACTAATTATAATCCATAACCTTAAACATATTAAGGTCTCATAGTGAGCTGGCCAGCTGGGATGCAAGTTCTATCATCATCGCAACATATATAACAAAATTTCTATGGATAAAAGCCACTGTGCATTTGAAGAAACTGATAAACACACTTTTTTTTGCAACCAGAGGCTCTAAAAGGTAAACTTATCCAGTTTTTCCAAATTCAAGGTGGCTTTGAATCCATAGAAAATAAGCTAAAACAAACACACCATTCATATACAAAAATATGATAAAGGCTAACTTTTTAGGCTGCATAAATTAAAACAAAATTAATTAAAAAAGGATCCTCAGCGAAAAAAATGCTTGTGATTGTCATCAAAATGTAATCAGGTCTCAAAGATATCATGCCATCATTGGATCATCAACAAATAATATTGGAAAAAACGGAAGAAAAAAAAATGAAAAAAGATATATTAGTAAGTGAGAATGTAGTAGTATGTAGCAGAACATGAAATTGCTAAAGGGGACTAGGGTTTGTGAATTGGTGTATGTAAGAGCAGGAAAAAGAAAGGGTGCGTTTGGTTAACAGCAGCCCCGAAAGGGTGCGTTTGGTTAACAGCAGCCCACAAGGGTGCATTTGGTTAACAGCAGCCCCGATTAGGGTGCATTTGGTTAACAGCAGCCCCGAAAGGGTGCGTTTGGTTAACAGCAGCCCACAAGGGTGCATTTGGTTAACAGCAGCCCCGATTAGGGTGCGTTTGGTTAACAGCAGCCCCGAAAGGGTGCGTTTGGTTAACAGCAGCCCACAAGGGTGCATTTGGTTAACAGCAGCCCCGATTAGGGTGCATTTGGTTAACAACAGCCCCGAAAGGGTGCGTTTGGTTAACAACAGCCCACAAGGGTGCATTTGGTTAACAGCAGCCCCGATTAGGGTGCGTTTGGTTAACAGCAGCCTCGAAAGGGTGCATTTGGTTAACCACAACATTGACAATAAAACATTTAGAGTATATTAGATAAAACTCATATTACTTGTATTCACTTATATAATGAGTTTGAATAGCATGAATCGAAAAACTCAGATTAGTAATGTATTTGGTATACGTTTGATAATGTATTTGGTATGCATTTGTGAATATTTGAAAATGATTGTGCGAATATGTTATGCGCTTTTAATTTTTTTTAATCTAATTGTGTATGACTATTGTCAATGATTTTAGGACTTTAGTGATTAATTTCGGAAAGTCCCCGTCTGAAGTTAATCATCCCATAGAAAACACGTCAAAAATTAATTTATTAGAAACTAATTTCGGAAAGTCCCCTGTTTGGGACTGCTTTTTGAATGTTTTGTCTCATTTAGGATATGAATGCATATAATTGATTTACTATTTGTGAAAATTTCGACATTGTTTCCCCTTTACTCCTACGAATATGTCTTTAATGCACATATTTGGGGAGTTGAGGGAAAATGCTGCCGAAATTTTCTCAAATAGTAAATTCAGTTATACGCATTCATATATGAGACGAAACATTCAAAGAGTGGGTTAGCATTTCCTTCCATAGTTGGATTAGGTGAACAAAACGCATAACTCGTAATTCCACCTTTATGTATTTACGTGTAGATTTTTGTGAACATGTTTAATTCTATATAATTATTTGTTGCATCATTAAAACGCAGTTATGCCAATTGATAAGAGTTGGGTCTCATTATCTCGTGCTAGCATCGGATTTTTAAAAGGTCTTAAAGCTTTTTGCGAGTATTGCAAGTCCTTTGTGAATATTGATGGGAATGTAAAATGTCCATGTGCTTCTTGTTATAACGTTGGTTGGATAAAGCACGAAAATTTGTTTGATCACATACACACAAATGGTTGGGACCAAAGTAATACAAAATGGTATAATCACGGTGAACCGGATGTCCGGACAATAGTACCCAACACAAATCATCCTGGGATGAGTGACATGGCTGAGTTCCTTCATGATATTTGTCCGAATAACGAACAAAATGAGCCAACTGAAGGAAATATTGGCGAGACAAGCAACGAGCCAACTCAAGCAACGACACTTCCTCAACGTAACGAGTTTGAAGAGTTACTTGCCACTGCCAACGACCCACTATACCCGGGATGTAATTGGATGTCTTCATTGGACTTTATGGCAAAGTTTACGAACATCAAGGTCAAAGGTAAAATGAGTGACACCACATTTAACGAAACCCTAAAATTTCTCAAGGAATGTTTCCCGCCCGTTCTAGGATACAAAAACCCATCGTCATACTATGAAATAAAGAAGACATATAAAACGATCGGGTTAGGATACGAATCCATACATGCTTGTGTAAATGATTGTTTTTTATATCGGGGGGTGGGTAACAAAGATTTGCAGAATTGTCCCATCTGCAATGCTAGTAGATGGAAAGACAAGAACACACTGGGGAAGAAAGTTCCTAACAAGGTGTCGCGTTACTTTCCTATCATTCCTAGACTACAACGTTTGTACAAGTTTAAACACACTGCAAAACATATGACTTGGCATGCTTCTGGGCAGTCTACGGAGAACGGTAAGATGCAACACCCGGTTGATGGTCAAGCATGGAAGAAATTTGACATGAAGTATTCAAAAGAATTTTCCTATGAAAAAAGAAACGTCCGATTAGGGTTGGCTGCTGATGGTTTCAATCCGTACGGCAACCTTAGTCAGTCTTACAGCATGTGGCCGGTCATATTAACAACATACAATACGCCTCCCTGGATATGTATGAGAGAGACTTCTCTTATGTTGACGTTAATTCCAGGCCCTAAGTCACCCGAGAAGGACATAGATATTTACTTGAGGCCTTTGATGGAAGACCTAAAGATTTTATGGAAAGATGGAGTCATGACTATGGATGCTGTCACTGGCACTGAATTCTGTATGAGAGCAGCGCTTTTATGGACTATCAATGACTTTCTCGCTCGAAGTAGTTTGTCTGGGTGGAGTGGGCTAGGTTACAAGGCATGTCCGACATGTAATATAGACACTCCATCTGTTCGATTGTTAAGCAAAACCGCTTATGTTGGTCACAGAAGATTCTTAAACGGGACCAATAAATGGCAAAAAAATAGAAGGGCATTCTATACTCCGGTCGATGATAGACCACCTCCTAGAAAATTTACTAGTGATGTCATCTGGACTCAACTTAGGAGATTGCCTAAACGTATCCCGGGGAAACATCCAAGTTTTGGGGGTGCGAAGAAAAAACGTGATCCTGATCGCGAATTGAATTGGACCAAAGTATCTATTTTCTACGAGCTAAAGTATTGGTCTTTTCTTACACTAAAACACAATTTAGATGTCATGCATATCGAAAAAAATGTGTGTGAGAGTGTGTTGGGTACTTTGTTAATGAATGACAAATCAAAAGACACCAACAAGGCAAGACAAGACTTACAAAATTTGCAAATTCGTGATGAGTTGTGGCTCGTCAACAAAGGAAACGGGAAGTGCTCTAAGCCTCATCCCACGTACTCTTTCACAACTGAATAAAGAAAACTTTTTTGTCAATTCATCAAAGGTACGCGTTTTATTTCAAAATTTATTTGTTCCAATTCAATTCGCGTATTCATTTCGACGACTTATTCTAATATCATGATTTTTTTGTCAATTCATCAAAGGTGTTAAACTACCTGATGGGTTCGGATCTAACTTCAAGCATAAAGTGACCGACAATGATATCAACATAACAGGCTTGAAGGCTCATGACTGTCATATAATGATGCAGCGGTTACTTCCTGCTGGACTTCAAAATTACTTGAAGGACCAAACCACCGCAACACCAATAATCGAGCTTTGTTCATTCTTCAAACAAATATGCACTTGAACTTTGATGGTGGATGACATGTTGAAAGCTAAAGAACAACTGATCAATATTTTGTGCAGTTTCGAGCAAATATATCCTCCTGCTTTTTTTGACATTATGATTCACTTGGTTATTCATCTACCCGAAGAGGCTATTGAAGGCGGGCCTGTTTACATGAGGTGGATGTATCCATTTGAAAGATACATGAAAAAGCTCAAAAATTATGTCAGAAATAAAGCTAAGCCTGAAGGTTCAATAGCGGAGGGTTATATTGCTGATGAAGCATTAACTTTCTGTTCGCATTATTTTCGGGGTGTTGAGACGAGATTTAATCGTCCTGACCGGAATGAGGACGGTCCAAGCCCAACAAGTCAATTTCAGGTGTTTCGATCAATCTGTAAAATGAATGGTAGACAATCATTAATTCGGGTTCAACCAGACACAATGCAGAAAGTAGTATGGTATGTACTACACAACAGTCATGAAATCGACCCGTACATGAACGAGTACAAGAGGTACGCGTTTTATTTCAAAATGTGTCTTACGTAAGTTATTATTCGATGACTTATTCTAATATCATGAACATTTACAGGGCATTTCCTGGCAATGACATACAAGAAGGATTTCCTCGTTGGTTTGGGAACAAGGTAGACTTATTGTATGTATTACCCTGTAAAAATAACGACTATTACTCATCTATATCTATTCTTAACTTTTTCATAGATTCGTGAATTAAAAGTAAAGAATGACCCAAGTTGTACTTTCGAGTTATTCGCTTTGGCTTGTGGACCATCATGTACTGCAGTCTCAGTCGACTTTTGCGTAGTTAACGGTGTGAAGTTTATCATACACGACCGTGATTTACGTCGTTCAACTCAAAACAGCGGAATTTCAACTCCTAATCCTAGCGAAGGAATGTATTATGGCCAGCTTGAAGAAATTCTCGAGTTTTTGTATATTCCGTTCAAGGTTGTGCTGTTCAAAGTCAAATGGTTCGACACTAATAACGAGGGTCGCATAAAACGTTGTACCTATAGAAATAACATTACACAAATTATAACAGACCGTGTATCGTTTCAAAATGAACCATACATTCTTGCAACACAAGCAACACAAGTCTTTTACCTTGATTTCCCGGGTAAACGTGGTAATTGCAAGGCCGTCCAAGATTCTTATCATCGAAAGATTTGGAACCCGGATATCATCGTGGTAGAAGACAATCAAGATGTTGTACATGACAACAACTCATCACATGCCACACTCTCTGCTGAGTTGGATAAGTTGAATTATAACACCATAAATATAGATGTCCAGCCAGCGGAAGTTGAGGCACCACCACCAATTATCACTGATGTCGACGACGACGATGATATTGATTATGATGACCACGTTCCTCATGATTTAGCATCTGATGATGAAGACCACGTTGATCATGAAGATGAAGCTGACACTAATAATGATGATTTTTATCTTAGTGATGTGGGAGATTGATCTTAAATTGTAATTTGTTAAACGACACTTATTTGAATGAAATTGTTATCGAGTGGTTAAATGTGTTTATTTATTTATTTATTTATTTATTTATTATTATTATCTTTTTTGGTATATATTGTTATTTATTTGAATGTGTGTATATATATGCGTATATGTGTTTCTTCACTAATTTCTATGTTCTTGTACTAGTACGTTTACAGATGGCAGATGTTGTAGCTAGGAGCCATGTTGGCGATGGAGGTAATGAGCCACCCCGTGGTCCCTCGAGGAGGATAGGCACTAACTGTCAGCCTAAGAATTTCTCAATTATTTTAATTAAACTTGATCATTATTTGAAATTGATAACATGTTATTTTATGTTATCATCACTTGAATTTGATTACTTGCAGGGTCTAATTCGAGACCTCCCAAGCCCAATGCAAAAATTGACAAAGGCGGGAAGGTGGTGCGTGGTCCCACAAAGAACGCGAAACTCCACCAAATGAGGAATGAGACTGGTCGTCCGGTATCGAGCAGATTCCGGAAGAACGCGAAAGGGATGTGGGAGCATGTTGGCGATCACTCTTCGTGGTTCTCCAACATGGTCGGGACATTGTTACGGGAATCAATTCCCATGCATTACGATTCGTGGGATAAGGTTCCCGAGACCACGAAGGCCCACATCGATAACCAGCTCCACGTAAGTTTTTTTTATCTTTTATTTTTTTTAATTATTGTGTTTATTTATTTTAAATGTGTTTATTTATTTAAATTTGTCTGTTTATTTAAATTTGTATATTTATTTTAATTATATTTTATTGCAGCATTTTTTTGATCTCGGCGAACACCTTGCCGGTCCGGATGGAGACGATATTGTCAGAAGTATCGAAGCTTACCTCAGAAAGCGATACGATGACAACAAATACAAATTCAAAAGGCAAAAATTTTACACGGCAAGGTGGGGTTGAGAAAGTTGAAGAGATCAAGAATAAGCATCCGGCGAACCAGACGCCTGAGCATTGGGAAAAACAGGTAAATTACTAGATCGACACGTTATTATTATTATTATTATTATTATTATTATTATTATTATTATTATTATTATTATTATTATTATTATTATTATTATTATTATTTATTATTATTATTATTATTATTATTATTATTTATTTATTTATTTATTTATTTATTTTATTTTATTATTATTATTATTATTATTATTATTATTATTATTATCATTATTATTATTATTATTATTATTATTATACTTTCATTAGAAAAAACCATAGGATTACTAGAAATTAGTGGGGAGCCTCGACACTAACTGGGCCCCCATACCTCTAGCAATTGCAAAGCTAATCTTACTGAAGATATGAGTAGCAGCACGCGCCCCAATGTCTTGAGTTACAGAGAACCTCTGGATCCGCTTTAGTTGGGTTACCGCATCCATCTCAAATTCCCCTAGAGAGGAGAAAGAGAAAGGAAGGAACCCATATCCAATCTCCGCACACTTAGCCCCATACTTGAGGCATTTACGTTGTGCAGCGTCAGTCACCACATGACCTGGCACAAAGTCAATCATACCCGTTTGCGTCAAGGGAGATGACCCCGTCAAATCAACACATACGTCCTTCTCTTCGTCCCAAGAATAAAGCAATATATCAGCTGGACGTAAGGCTTGCTCCCTTGCGCCACAAAGCCCAATGTCAACCTCTTTACGAGCCGAGACCCCAGATCGAGAACAGATGTCAACCAGAGTATCACGCACCATGTTGTGCCGATGTTTAATACCAATAATGCCAGTGCACGATACAGCATGGTCCCCATAAATATCCCCCGTAGAAACCTTGGAACAAGCTGAGCACGGCCTCTGAACGGAAAATAGGGGAACACCCAGCCTATAGCATAACACACATCGGTAAGTTCTGGCATTCATAGTCTGTCCCAACCCAGAGATCGGAACTACCCTAAGCCAATCTGAAGTGTAATCCTCCCTTTTCGATCTCCAGAGTGCCATTTGTCGAGCAGATAGGCAAAAGGTGGATTCAGCCATTTTGGTAACACGTTTGAAATATATGTCTGCCAATTTCTTCATGAGTTTTGGGGCAGCGATCTCATCCGGGTTACTCAGAAGGCCGATCTCTATTTTCACATTAATAGCACACAAGGTCTCTTCGAAAGAAGGTCCAGGGGTTACAATACTAGAATGTCGGAGGAGTTTAGTCTGTAAAGTGGCAGATTGGAGTCTAGATGCAAGAAATGCATAGTTCAAGGTATCACCTGCAGAGTATACGCCAAGCCCCCCAAATACAAATGGCAGGGTGGCAAGCCTTCATTGCCAATCACCAAAACCAGGTCCAGAAGCAGTTACAATATGCTCCAGAGAAGAACGAAGTGCCACATCAAATGTAATGTGTGCACGTTCAAAGACCCGAGGAGAACATGTGCGCATAGAAAAGTATAGCTTGGAAATGCCGGCACAAGCACGAAGGAGCAACAGCTCACATTGAGGGTCCTTAAGCTCAGAAACAGCATCCATGAGCTCAATAGTTTTAGCAACCCTTTTCATGACAATCTCACTACTAAACTCAAAATCCACACTAGCAGGCCCACCCAATAATTTAACACCATGTAACGGTCGGGCAATATTAGGCGGAAAGACACGTACGAGCCTGCTTCTGGGGTCTTCCTTAGGCCAAAAAACCTCGGTTTTATCAACATTAAGATGCAGGCCGCGCCGTGCTCCATCCATCATAATAAGCTCTAAAACCTTCTCCATGACCAAAGTATCTCCAATAATAGTGCCATCGTCAAGATACCAAGCTTGAAGGGAAAGATTAAAGGAGTCTATAATATTGCATACCAAAGGGTGTAACACTAAAGCAAAGAGAAGAGGTCCAAGTGGATCACCTTGTTGTACACCTTGGTGCGACCATAACGTATTTTCTCCGTAATATAATCAAGCTGGGTTGGAGTAACAAAATTCCACCCAACGTGAAATGGCAGGACAACGCAGGCGAACCTCCTATAACATGACCTCACGGTCTACCAAATTGAAGGCGTTTTGGAAATCCACCAATAACATCGAAAGGCCCTCCTCACCACCACGGTCTTTGATAAACCTATTCACAGCGTGAAGAATAGCCTCCCCTCCTCCAGGTACCCCAACACTAAACTGAAGATCATTTAAATAACCGTCCAAGGAATGGCCGTTCATAGAAGCACCAACCTTGGAGACTAAACGCCTCCAGATAGTACCCACAGCAATCGGGCGGATACCACCTCCAGGCTTGATCAGCGGTGTGAGAGGAGCTCTAGTAATAAACTCACCCAATGTCCTAGGGCATTTGCCACCAAGAAAAAGATTTACCACGCGGGTGATAGAATCGATTAACTCATCGGAAATAGCCACAGCAGCCCCACTAAAATAATCCAAAAGGTGTTGGGCACGCAAACCATCTCGACCACAAGAGGTGCCACGGGGGGAACTCTTAATCATGTCAAGGACCACAGCAGGAGATGCAATGAGGTTATGATGATCAATAGGTATATCTGGCCGAGAAGGAGCAGACTTGAAGGGATGCTTAGCTTTTAAGTCCTCAAGAGTGGTATCATTATAAGGAGCAACACCTGAAGAAGAAAGAACTTGGACAGCCGCAGTATAATGACCATCACAAATCTTCCTCTTACATTGCTTGACATTACGTTCACCCAATTCCAAGTTACCTTCATCAATATTAGACCATGCAGGGGATGGTTCAGCTAAAACCTCTCTAACAAGCTGCAAACTACCACCAGACGTACCCCAAGAGCGAATGGCATTAGCGATATATTCTTCTTGGCATTGGCGTTTAATAGCAGACCTACACTCCATGTTACTCATTGGGCAAAAGATTTTAAGGAGACAGAGAGGCAAGACTAACAGGCTAACCCAACAAGAAATGTCATCAGGTGTGCATATCACCTTATCAAGAGCTCATTTCAAAACGCGAGAGAATCCCAAACGACACTTTGGAGGGATGGATTTGATAGTGTGCAACCCTTTAGAAAGCAAGGTGTCAAGTAAGTGTAAATCAAAACCATAATGCTCTTCAAGAGCCGGATCCTCACCACGAGTAATTTGAAATGAAGAAGGGACTTGTGGTTTGGCGATATCAAACAACACAAACCTAACAACACCATCGCCACAATCAGGGGGTGACACAAAATCAGGTCCATGCCGACACTTAGAACGAAGGGTATGCGTCTTAAAACAAATTCCACATAGCCAAAGACCCATACGTTTCAACGTAACCTCAGCAGCCTCAAAAACACCAAGATTAGTGGCAAGGAAAATTTGGTGGTGGCTAGCGCGTCCTCACTGAAATGACAATCACGAAGATGAGAGATCAATGAGGTTTTGGTGAGCCCATTTCCACTACCATCCTGACAACCACTTAAACCCGCAAAAGGACAATGAAATCGTATGATTGCCATAATAAACGGTAGGACCTTTCTTAACTGAAAACACAATCAAAAAAGTGGGGCCTGCGAAGCAAAACGCAACCAGCTTAAAACCAAAAGACAAAACTAGCAAACCGCAACTTTGACAAAAACGCAAACTGTTTTTAAAAGCAACCTATTTTAAATGCAATCAGAAAAGTGAGGCCCAAGAATCAAAACGCAACCTATTTTAAACTTTAAGCCAAAAGGAGACCAGCCAGAACCAGGGCAAAACGCAACCTGTTTTAAACGCAGGACCTTACTTTCTGAAAACGCAATCAGAAAAGTGGGGCCCACGAAGCAAAACGCAACCTCATAAGCGTGTTACCACAGCCATCAGAACCCCAGGCCTACGACAATTTTGACCTGCGAAAATTTTGACGAAACCCCAGACCTCCAACAATTTTGACGAAACCTCAGAAACGTGTCAAGACAGATGTTGATACTGGATCAAAACACGATCCAGAAAAACCGGCACCCAACAGCTGAAACCCTAAAAGGAGAACGATAAAAAGGAGACAACCCAAGAAAACAAAAACCCGATATAAAAGAAGACGAAGAAACTAAGATACAACCACAGATGTTGGATCAATGGAGAAAGAGCGATCATGAAGATACGGGATCAAGATGATCGCCATCAAAATCGCCCATACACAAACCTTAAAACCCACTTATTATTATTATTATTATTATTATTATTATTATTATTATTATATATTATTATTATTATTATTATTATTATTATTATTATTATTATTATTATTATTATATTATTTTTTATTATTATTATTATTATTATTATTATTATTATTATTATTATTATTATTATTATTATTATTATTATTATTATTATTATTGCCCGCCCTTTACACGATGTTAAATTACTGGGTGGGCCGGCTAGCGTGGATTTTGAGTTTAGTAGTGGGCTTGTTATGAAAAGGGTTGCTAAAACCATTGAGCTTATGGATGCCGTTGCTAAGCTTAATGATCCACAATGTGAGTTGCTCCTCCTCCGTGCTTGTGCCGGTATTTCAAAGTTATACTTTTCTATGCGCACATGTTCTCCTCGGATCTTTGAGTGTGCCCAGATTTTATTTGATGCGGCGCTTCGTTCCTCTATGGAGCGTATTGTCACAGCTTCTGGACCTGGGTTTGGGGATTGGCAATGGAGACTGGCCACGCTACCGTTTGAGTTTGGGGGGCTTGGCGTATACTCTGCAGGTGATGTCTTGAATTATGCTTTCCTTGCGTCTAGACTCCAATCTGCTAGCTTACAGGCTAAGCTCCCCCGACAGTCTGGCATAGTAAATTATGGATCTTCCTTTAACGATGCTCTGTGTACCATTAATGTGAAAATGAAGTTCGACCTTTTGAGTAACCCGAGTGAGATCGCTGCCCCCAAACTTATGAAGAAATTGACATATATATATTTCACACGTGTTACTAAAACGGTTGAATGCACTTTTGGCCTATCCGCTCGACAGATGGCGCTTTGGAGGTCACAAAAGGAAGACTACACCTCTGATTGGCTTAGGGTGGTTCCGATACCTGGGTTGGGACAGACTATGAATGCTAGAACTTACCGATGTGTTTTATGCTACCGCCTAGGTGTCCCCCTGTTTTCTGTCCAGATGCCATGCTCAGCTTGTTCCAGGTCATTTGCGGGGGACATTTATGGGGACCGTGCAGTGTCATGTGCTGGTATTATCGGTATTAAGCACCGGCACAACGTGGTATGCGACACTCTTGCTGACATTTGTTCTCAGTCTGGGATCTCGGCTCGTAAAGAGGTTGACATCGGCCTTTGTGGAGAAAGGGACAAAAGCTTACGCCCAGCTGATATATTGCTCTATTCTTGGGATGGTGGGCAGGATGTTTGTGTCGATTTGACAGGGTCGTCTCCTTTAACGCAATCTGGTATGGTTGATTTTGTGCCAGGACGAGTGGTGTCTGAAGCAGCACAATGCAAGCGTATCAAGTATGAGACCAAGTGTGTCGATATTGGATATGGGTTTCTCCCCTTCTCGTTCTCTTCCTTTGGGGAACTTGGGAAGGATGCAGTGGCCTTACTGAAGCGGATCCGAAAGTTCTCTGTGACTCAAGACATCAGATCGCGTGCCGCTGCTCATATTTTTGTTAGGATTAGTTTGCAATAGCTAGAGGAGTGGGAGCCCAGTTAGTATCCCGGCTCCCCTCTAATTTCTTATAGATCCTATGAGTTTTTAATAAAGTGATGTTATAATAATAATAATAAATTAAAAATAAAAATAATAATAATAATAATAATAATATAATAATAATAATAATAATAATAATAATAATAATAATAATAATAATAATAATAATAATAATAATAATAATAATAAAGGTGTAAGTGTGGGCGATTCCACGGGATCATCTGGACCTTGCGCCTTCTTCGTCCCCTCCTTCACACCTGATTCTAACCCCCTAGTTGGATCCTTTTTTCTTGTTTCCATGGTGATTTCGTTATCTCCTTGGTTGTACAGTTACCAGTTTTAGTTTTTGTCTCTCCTGCGCTAGTTTTTGGGTCTAAAAAACTTGCAGGTTTCCTTTTGTATGTTTTGTGTTCTTCTCCCTCTTGGTGGAGCTTTCTCCAAAACTTGTCGTGGTTGTTTTTTTTTTTTTTTTTTTTTTTTTTTTTTTTTTTTTTTTTTTTTTTTTTTTGCGATTCTGGTTGGATCTTTCATGTTAGCGGTTTGTCCTTGAATAAGAAAGATAAAATCCGGTTGCGTGTTACAGGTTGTGTGGCTCAGTGGGACTCACGTTTGAGCCAGCGGTTTGGCTAATACTTATTATTTTATTAATAGATTAAAGGTTGGTGGTGACTTTTGTGTTTGGGATTCAGTTTGGTGTGCCCCATGTCAGTTCCTTGCGGTTTGACTTTGGTTCTCTGTGTTTGTTTATTGCTTTTTGGATAAAGTGGACATCTAAAAAAAAGGTGGACATCTAAAGGTTGCGGTTTGACTTTATTAATAGATTTATTATCCTTAATTGTGAAGTGGGCTTTGCGGTTTGGCTTATTGGGTTGCGGTTTGAGGCACGCTGTGTTTTTGACTACGTTGGAAAAAAAATCCCTTTTCATGGCAATCATACGGTTTCATTGTCCTTTCGCGGGGTTAAGTGATTGTCAGGATGGTAATGGAAACGGACTCACCAAAACCTCATTGATCACTCATCTTCGGAATCGTCATTTCAGTGAGGATGCGTTGGCCACCACCAAACTTTCCTTAGCTACTAATCTTGCCGTTTTTGAGGCGGCTGAGGTCACACTGAAATGTATGGGACTTTGGTTATGTGGAAATTGTTTTAAGACGCATACTCTTCGTTCGAAATGTCGGCATGGACCTGATTTTGTGCCACCCCCTGATAGTGGTGATGGTGTCGTTAGGGTTGTGCTGTTTGATCTCGCCAAACCACAAGTCCCTTCTTCGGTCCAAATTACTCGTGGTAAGGACTCGGTTTTGGCGGAGCATGATGGTTTCGATCTACAATTGCTTGACACCTTGCTCTCTAAAGGGTTGCACACGGTCAAATCCATCCCTCCAAAGTGTCGGTTGGGATTCTCTCGCGTATTAAAAGGAGCCCTCGATAAGGTGATCTGACACCTGAGGACATTTCCTGTTGGGTTAGCCTGTTAGCCCTGCCTCTATGTCTCCTTAAAACATTTTGCCCGAGGAGTAACATGGAGTGCAGGTCTGCTATTAAACGCCAACGCCAAGAAGAATACATCGCTAACGCCATTCACTCTTGGGGTACGTCTAGGGGTAGTTTGCAGCTTGTTAGAGAGGTTTTAGCCAAACCCTCCCCTACATGGCCTAATATTGATGAGGATACTGTGGATTTGGGTGAGCGTAATATCAAGCAATGTAAGAGGAAGATTTGTGATGGTCATTATTCTGCGGCTGTCAGAGTTTTTTCTTCTTCAGGTGTTGCTCCTTATAATGATACTACTCTCGAGGATTTAAAAGCTAAACATCCTTTCAAGTCTGCTCCTGCTCGGCCTGATATACCGCTTGATCATCATAACCTCATTGCATCTCCTGCTGTGGTTCTTGATATGATTAGGAGTTTCCCTCATGGTACCTCTTGTGGTCGAGATGGTTTGCGTGCCCAACACCTTTTGGACTGTTTGAGTGGTGCTGCTGTGGCTGTTTCGGATGAATTAATTGCCTCTATCACCCAAGTAGTGAATCTGTTTCTCGGTGGCCAATGCCCTAGGGCGTTGGGTGAATACATTGCTAGTGCTCCCCTCACACCGCTGATTAAGCCAGGAGGTGGTATCCATCCCATTGCTGTGGGGACCATTTGGAGGCGCTTAGTATCCAAGATTGGTGCTTCCTTGATTGGTCATTCTTTAGATGGTTATTTGAACGATCTACAGTTCGGCGTTGGGGTGTCTGAAGGAGGGGAGGCTATTCTTCACGCTGTGAATCGGTTCCTTGAAGAATGTGGGGATAAGGTGGGTCTTTCGATGTTGCTGGTGGATTTCAAAAACACCTTTAATTTGGTGGACCGGGAGGTTATGCTACAGGAGGTTCGCCTTCGTTGCCCTGCTATTTCACGTTGGGTGGAATTCTGCTACTCCAGCCTAGCTAGACTTTATTACGGGGAACACATCTTATGGTCGCACCAAGAGGTGCAACAAGGCGACCCACTCGGACCTCTACTTTTTGCCTTAGTGCTACACCCCCTGGTTCGCAAAATTAGAGACTCTTTTGATCTTGCCCTCCAAGCGTGGTACCTGGATGATGGCACTATTATTGGTGATACTCTGGTCGTGGGGAAGGTCTTATATCTTATTATGTCAGATGGACTTAGTTATGGCTTGCACCTTAACGTGTATAAAACTGAGGTTTTTTGGCCAACCGAGGATCCCAGAAGCAGGCTCGCAGGTGTCTTTCCGCCTAATATTGCTCGCCCTTTACGCGGTGTTAAATTATTGGGTGGGCCGACCAGCGTGGACTTTGAGTTTAGTAGTGGGCTTGCTATGAAAAGGGTTGCTAAAACCATCGAGCTTATGGATGCCATTGCTAGGCTTAATGATCCTCAATGTGAGTTGCTCCTTCTTCGTGCTTGTGCCGGTATTTCAAAGTTATACTTCTCTATGCGCACATGTTCTCCCCGGGTCTTTGAGGGTGCCCAGACTTCGTTTGATGCGGCGCTTCGCTTCGTTTCTCTATGGAATGTATTGTCACTGCTTCTGGACCTGGGTTTGGGGATTGGCAATGGAGATTGGCCACGCTTCCATTTGAGTTTTGGGGGGCTTGGCGTATATTCTGCAGGTGATGTCTTGAATTATGCTTTCCTTGCGTCTAGACTCCAATCTGCTAGCTTACAGGCTAAGCTCCTCCAACAGTCTGGCATAGTAAATCATGAATCTTCCTTTAATGACGCTCTGTGTACTTTTAACGCGAAAATGGAGTTCGACCTCTTAAGTAACCCGAATGAGATCGCTGCCCCCAAACTTATGAAGAAATTGGCAGATATATATTTCACACGTGTTACTAAAACGGCTGAATCCACTTTTGGCCTATCCGCTCGACAGATGGCGCTTTGGAGATCGCAATGAGAAGACTACACCTCCGATTGGCTTAGGGTGGCCCCGATATCTGGGTTGGGGCATACTATGAATGCTAGAACTTACCGGTGTGTTTTATGCTTCCGCCTGGGTGTCCCCCTGTTCTCAGTCCAGATGCCGTGCTCTGCTTGTTCCAGGTTATTTGCGGGAGACATTTACGGGGATCATGCTGTGTCATGTGCTGGTATTATTGGTATTAAGCACCGGCACAACGTGGTGGGGGACACTCTTGCTGATATTTGCTCTCGGTCTGGGATCTCGGCTCACAAAGAGGTTGACATTGGCCTTTGTGGAGAAAGAGACAAAAGCTTACTCCCAGCTGATGTATTGCTCTATTCTTGGGACGGTGGGCAGGATGTTTGTGTCGATTTGACAGGGTCGTCTCTTTTGACGCAATCGGGTATGGTCGATTTTGTGCCAGGATGAGTGGTGGTTGAAGCAGCACAGCGCAAGCGTGTCAAATATGAGAGCAAATGTGCCGACATTGGATATGGGTTTCTTCCCTTCTCATTCTCTTCTTTGGGGAACTTGGGAAGGATGCAGCAACCCTACTGAAACGGATCCGTAAGTTCTTAGTAACTCAAGACATCGGATCGCGAGTCGCTGCTCATATTTTTAATAGGAATAGTTTTGCAATAGCTAGAGGAGTGGGAGCCCAGTTAGTATCTTGGCTCCCCTCTAATTATTATATATATATATATATATATATATATATATATATATATATATATATATATATATATATATATATATATATATATATATATATATATATATATATATATATATATATATTTCCCAGAAATGGGATTAGGCCTAAAATGGGCTTAGCAACCTAATTGTCACAAAACGTGTGGCTGTAAACCCAGGATGTTACTATTATAAACACTGTTTAAGGAATTAAAAAATGCCTAATGATCCTGGGTTAGTGTGTTTGTGGCTGTAACATTAGAATGTTACTGTTATAAGCACTGTTCATGAGTTAATTATACATATATATATTTCCCCTCCCCAGGAGTTAATATCAAATGATATTTCCCCATCTCCATAAACCCATAATCTTCCATCCCCAAATTGCTCATTTTCAGCCTTCCAAAAGAACACAACATCAAAATCATATGATCAATACCCGATCTAAAAAACAAGAACACGATGTCAATTTTTTTAGCTTCTGAATGAAATCGAATAAAGAATATATTACTACTTCACCTTATTGGTTTTCAGTTGCCGTGAAACAGCAGCTAATTTCGTGAATTGGTAATCCTCCCACTAAATTTTTTAGTTATTATTATTTTTTTTTGTTTTCCGGCGAGGCGTATCCGACCAGTTCCGGTGCTATGGGTATGTGTGTTTGCAACTGTAGCGGCATGGAGATGCGTATACAGGTAGATCCGTTCAGTAGGAATATAGTAATTAACATAGTATATGCGAATAAAAGGTTGGTTTTGAATTGCCCTAAAGGTGTTTGATGTTATGCCTCTGAAAACTTTTTGTCTTAGATTGTGATAAAGTAAGATATAGAACCATTAAGAAATTTGATTAGCAAGTTTGAGTTGATGAACTTGAGGTACAAGCAGTACAATCAACCCAATTGATAGTTATACTCTGACTTCTAAACTATGATGTGAGTAAATTTAGTATGTAAATGATTTTGGGCGAGAAACTATCAATACAAGTCATGTGTTCAATATATGATTTTGGTAATAAAAGGTATAAATGAAATATGAACATTGGTGTTTTTATACATTTTATAGAATTGCATACATGTTTGCGTGAGTTGGATAATGTTTTTACACTTACAAACATATATGAATGAAGCTTAGGCTACTGCATATGTGTTTTGTGGATGCTAAATTATTGGCGTTTTAGAGTAACATCAGTATGTAAATGGGTCTTTGGATACATGTTATTTGTCATCATGTGATTTAGATAATAAAAGGTGTAAATGAGATATGAACATGTGTGTTTGTGTATAGTTGTAACATTTACATCTATGTTCTGCTTTGTAATTTGATATTAGATTATGTATTTGGATAAGCAAGGGTGCTTTAAATTTTTATTGAACATAGGTGTTTGTATATATATATTTTTTTTGTGATTTTGGTAGCATATGGTTGTAACATACAAGCAATTTAAAATGAAACAGCTGTGTTTGGTAATATAGAATAGTAAGTTTTTATATGGTTAAACCTTAAAAAGTGATTGGGTACCTTACTTAGTTTTTTCATTTGGCTTGAAGTGAACCAAAAGACCAAAAACTAAATTACACTATTTGGAAAATGTAGTATTGTCGAAGATGAATCGTGTGCAAGAACTCCTGTATCTCTTTCTGTTAGGAGCACGTTTTGTAATATTACAAGTCTTGACCATTTCGATACATGTTGCTTAAATAGGGCTTTATATTTGCGTTTAAGGTGCGGTCCATTAGAAGCCCATGGACCACCCATTTATGTGTTAATTCTTCTAGAAACTATATTGTAAGAGTTGCCCTAATCCCTTTCCTATAAATAGAAGGGTAGGGAGCTCATTTTATTGTAGGTTTTTCATGTATGTAGCGTAAGCCTTGTCTCTCCATCGTATGAATTGAATTACCTTCCAAATCTCTCTTCTTCACCTCTCGTTCTCTTCTCTTATTAGCTTATTATCTTATCTCTATATCGTAGCTTATTAGATTAGTAGTAGTAAGTGCTTATTATCTTTCATACGTGTGTGTGTTGTTGAGATATACACGACCTACAAGTGGCATCATTCGCCAAAGGGATAGTTAGGATAGTGTTTTGAGTAGATCTAATCGTATTTTAGGTTGGTTTTAAAGATTAAGTAAGGTTTCTGTTCTAGTTTCATCGTTAATCTCTTTTTGTTGGTACGTGTTCATCATCTCGTCAAAAAGCTCCACAAATCTCATCAAATTTCCATTTACAACGCTATTGATCTTAAATTTCATCATACTTTGTGGTTTCTAATCGTTAACAATCAAAACAATCGGTTTGTTATTGGTTTTCTAGACGATTTAGTGAAATCCGGGAAAGTCGCGTATTGGTAAAGTTGGTGAAAAGTGCATTTTGGCTTCTGGGTGAATTCCGACAACTTAGGGTTTATCGCGATTTGAATTCCGACAAGTTAGGGTTTCATCGCAATTGTCAGATCTTCAGATTATCGGCATTGGGACTCAGTATTTTACTTCCTTGTATAAGAAAGTGAAAATACTTCGACTTGGTTGCTTCTCTTCTCTTGTATAAGAGTTGAGAATTATTGAAATTGGAATTTAGATAAAATTATCGAAATTGCCATAAAATATCGCAATTTTGATAAATTATCGCAAATTGCCTTTTCTATCGCAATTTAAGATAACTTATTCAAATTGTCATTTCTATCGCAATTTTAAGTTTTATCGCAATTTCTATTTTCCTTATCGATATTTGGAGTTTATCGCAATTGGGTGAACAGTACTTATCGCAATTGGGTGAACAGTAATTATCGCAATTGGACAAAAATCTTCATTTAACCAAATCCAACTTAACATAACTCATCAAACAAATCTTAATTATCTTCAAGATCCAGACATGTCTCAACCACCTCACTTCAATTACTACTATCAGCTACAGCAATATCCACAACAACAGCAATTTCATCCTCAGTATCAACAACAACAAGCATTCGTGCAACAGCATCAATTTCTCTATCCACCACAAGTATCTCCACAACAAATCATGCAACAGAATCAAATGCAGAACTATCCATCCTACTCCAGAGAACCACATTGGTTTAATAAGATGTGTGAGGCAATCAGCAGTCAGTAATCCCGTCATGAAGCTGGAAATCAGGAAACTCCACCTATGCTGACACCTGGTAACTATGTGCAATGGGATAGTAGATTCCTCAGATTCATTGAACTTCGAAAACCCCATGGGAAATATCTTAAGCAAGCCATTGAAGAAGGACCCTTTCCACTTCCAGTAACTGTTGTTCCAGGAACTTTAGAAAGAGAAGAAACATCAACTCCCATTGCTGTCGCTAACTACACAACTGAACAAACACTGCAACAAGAGGAAAATCAATTGGCAATGTCTTACATACTTCAGGGAATTCCCAATCCTATCTACTGAAGTATTGATGCTCAAAAGACTGCCAAAGACATGTGGGAACATGTGCATCTTTTAATGGAAGGGACAGAGTGTAAGGAATTAATCTTAAGCAGTTAAGACTGTTGGAGGTAACAATTAGGACTGTTGAAGATTGAAGTTAAGACTGCTGAAGAGTGTTGAAGACATGAGCAGTTAAGACTGCTGAGTGAAGAAGTTAAGACTGCTGAAAGAAGAAGTTAAGACGGTTTATGATTTATGTAAAGTAGATAATTATGGAAAATATATTGTGTATATCGTATAAGAATAGATTGATAGTTATCTTGTACAGGAATCCTTAGTCTATAAAAGGATTGCCTAGGTTAAGGTTTAGATACACGGACACAACACATATACTATTAGAAAGATTCAAGGTTGTAAACCCTAGTGATAGGAAGATCACTCGTATTATTTTCTAATAATATTGAATCGTTGGAAGTTATTTATTCTGTGTTCTTTGTTTATTCTAATCATACAAAACACACAAGGTCTTCTAAGTGCTAGCTAGTAAATTCCGCGTGCTAGACTAAGTATAATTCTACGTATCACATCTAACACAAGGAGTGTGTGTAGATCCGGTCAAGTGGTATCAGAGCCAGGTTGCTGATACATAGATTTAGAAGATCCGAGAAGAACAAAGATGGACATGGAAACAACACCATCCACAACCAACATTGCTGCTAAGCTTCCTATGCTTAAACCTAATGAGTTCGACATGTGGAGACTTCGTATTGAGCAGTTTTTCCAAGTACAAGACTATGTACTATGGGAGATCATTGAAGATGGAAACTCTTTTACCCCTGTTGAAACAACAACTGTTGTTGAAGGTAAATCTGAGACTACTGTGCAGACAAAGCCAACTACTAATGAAGAGAAGGCAAGATACAAGAATGATCTTAAGGCTAGAAGTTTGCTTCTGATGACCATTCCTAATGATCAGTTGCTGAATTTTAGTAAGTTCAAATGTGCTAAATCTCTTTTCGAAGCTATTGTTGCAAGATATGGTGGGAATGAAGCCACCAAGAAAACTCAGAAGACCCTTCTCAAGCATCAGTTAGAGAACTTTACTGCAACAAGTAATGAGTCATTGGATCATATGTTCAATAGGCTTCAAAAACTGGTGAGTCAATTGGTTGTTTTAGGGATTGAGATGCCTCAGGAAGATCTCAACTCTAAGTTTCTGAGAAGTCTACCTTCTGAATGGGCTATGCATGTGGTAGTATGGAAAAACAAGCCTGATATAGATTCCATGAGCCTAATGGATCTATATAGCAAATTCAAGATAATCGAACATGAGATTAAGAAGTCTGCTGGATCAAGTTCAAGCTCAAGCTCAGGGAATTTGGCCTTTGTATCAACTCCCAGTTCATCAAGTCCTGATGAAGAAGTCCAAGTTAGTGGAGCAGTTGGAACTGCTAGTGCAAATATTGGTACTGCTAGCACCTCAAGCAGTACTAGTGGACTTTTGAATGATGATACTTATTGTGCTTTCCTGACTACTCAGCACAATGGAAGTATGTTGACTCATTCAGATCTTCAAGAGATTGATGAAGATGATATTGAAGAGATGGATATTAAGTGGCAGCTCTCTCTTCTCAGTTTGAGAGCTAGAAGATTCTTGAAGAAGACTGGCAAGAAGATTGTCATAAACAGTAATGATGTTGCAGGGTATGACAAATCTAAGATTGAGTGCTACAATTGCCACAAGAAAGGTCATTACTCAAGAGAATGCAGATTGCCAAGTCAACAAGATGGAAAGAGTAGAGCATATGGAAACAAGTCAAGAGTTGTGGAGGTTACTGATTCAAGCTCGAAAGCCATGGTTTCTATTGATGGCTTAGGATTTGACTGGAGCTATATTGCAGAGGAGGAAGCAGAAGCATCTACAGTGGTTGCTCTCATGGCATTTTCTGATTCTGAGGTACAAGTTTCAAAATGTTATAAATCTTGTGAATCTTTAAAAGAACTAGAAACACTTAAAACAAGATATGAGAGTCAGTGGAAAGAATTAAAAGAAACTGCTTTTAGCTTAGCAAATCATAAGAGAGCTTTAGCTGTGTTAGAAGAGAAAATTATTCATTATCAAAACAATGAGTCTAAGTTTTCTGATGATATGATTATTTTCAAGAGAGACTTAATGTTTAGAGAGAATGAAATCACTGTTTTAAAACATGAGCAAGAACAGGTTAAGAAGGCTAAGGAGAACATTCAGATGAGTGTAGATACACTTGAATACACATCACAAGGTGTTAAAAAGATAATTGAGAGTCAGATTCAAAATAAAGCTAAGTCAGGCCTAGGATATAAATCAGTTCCACCTCCTTATAGAGGAATTCCATCACCTAAAGGTATAGACTTAGAACACACAGGACTCCCTGAATTTCAATTACCTGAACTTAACTATGGTCCTCAACCTAAGAAGGATGTAGTTGATAAACCTGTGTTTGTTAGTGCAAGTGATAAATCACTATCTGAGGACAAGGTGTCTTCTAATAGGTCCTCACCTAAGGACTCAGATGCTCCAACAATTGAGGAATGGACTTCTGATGATGAGGATGATCAGGCTGTGGTTAAGCCTGTTAGTGATAAAGTGGAGGAACAAAAAGTTCCAAAGATGTTAAACCTGAGACTGTTAGGCCTAGTTCTAATGCCAAACCTTTTAGACCAACAGTTAGGTATGCAGAGATGTATAGAACCACAAACAAGCCAAGAGGTAACCAGAGGAATTGGAATGACCTCAAATCCTACCAATTAGGAAAGGATTTTGTTTGCTATAGGAAAACTTGTTACTCTTGTGGTAGTTTTGATTATCTTGCAGCTTTTTGTGATAAGTATGTTAGAGGGTATTCAAACAAGAGCATGTGTCTAGAGAGACCTAAAACTCCTCCTAGGAATGATAAGATGATACCCAGATCAGTTCTTTTGAGGTCTGGACCTAGAGCAGTTCCAACTGTTTAGACCAGCAGTTCCAACTGTCAGACCTATGAGACAGATTCACCCAAGACCACTAGTTCAAAATCCAATAAATGTTTTTAAACCATCATACACAACTGGTAAAAGAACTTTTTATGAGAAAGCAGTGGTGAAAAACCAAGTTTGGAAACCTAAGTAACAACTGCCAAGCCAATAATTCCAATGCTAGCAGGGTAATTGGTACTGGTGTGAATAAAAACACTGCTAAGGGAAACATGGGTAATGGAGTGAATGCTTCAGCATGTTGGGTATGGAGACCAATTCAACCTAATGGTGCTAAGACTGTTTTGAAAAGAATGAATTATGTTGATGCTAGAGGAAAGCCTAAGTCTGTTTTGGCTTGGGTTCGACAAGAAAACTAATTTTTCTTGTTATATGCATTGTTAGTCATATGCTTGTATTTGGTTTCTTTGTTTTTGGACTAACAATTGCAGGATTGGAGAGTAAACACCAAGGGATTATGAATGCTTGACGTTTTGGACTAAATGGTGTTCTGGAGATTAGTATGTGATTCTTGCATACAACAAATGGTAATTGGTTCACCATGTCTTATCCACATAAGAACCAACTAGTCCAGAGCAAACGGTTTCTGGTAAAGACTAATCAAATCCGTTTCTGGTTGACAATTTACCAAAAATTGTATGGTTATCAGCTTACCATATCTAAATGTGAAGAGTTGGCTAGTCCAAAGCAAACGGCTATTGGTAAAGACATATCAAATCCGTTGATAGCTGATAGTTTGCTAAAAACTATGTATGAGCCATGTTATTTTAAAATTCTTATTTCAAAAAGTTAGGACGGCTCAAAAATATTTTTCAACAGTTGAGACGGTTAGTACAAAATATTGGTACGGTTCAACTAGCCGTTATGACTGACGTGTCGGTAATTAATTTTGGAGTAAAAACTAGCCGTTGGCGGTTTGTTGCGATTTTTACTGGATGAATTACGGATTTCGAGGGATCCTCTTATAGATATTTTAACTTTTATTTTATTATATTCTTATACTAAAATAAATAGTTACCATATTCTTTAAGTCGGTCAACTTGAAACCCTAACTCTCTCCATAAACTCTCAATATTACTTTCATCTTCTATCTTTTCACTCAACATTATTACTATTCACGGCTGTTAACTAATATTTACTGCTAAGAATGGCAAGATTGGATTTTGTTAAGCGTCACAACCAGGTTGCGTTTTTAGAGAAAACAGAGCAAGGAGATGGGCCAAAATTTTATGAGATTGTGGATTTTCTCAATCTTTATGTTTCGCACATCACACAGTTCTGGCAGAATTCATCTATCTTGACAAGTGATGATGGAAACTTAGAAATTCATACTAAAGTAGATGGCATTAAATTTGTTGTTACCGAGTCTATACTTAGGAGACATCTTAAATTAAATGACTCAGATGGTATCCACACTATGCTAAATACTGAAATTTGGGAAGAACTTGAAAAAATGGGGTATAATACATCTGAACATAAATTGACTTTTCAAAAAGCATGTTTTTCACCCCAATGGAGATTTTTGATACATACTCTTCTGTGCTGTTTAAGTTATAAAAAGACTGCTTTGGAACAATTCAGTAGCAATATTGCTATTGCTCTTATTTGCTTGTCTACAAACAGGGTTTTTAACTTTTCAAAATATATTTTTGAGGGTATGGCATCAAATGTTGATAGTAAAACAAAGTTTTTCATGTATCCCAGGTTTGTTCAAACAATTTTAAATAAAAAGAAAAACCTGCTTACACAACCAACTGAAGTTTTTGATACGCCTAGTCTACAATCAAAGGTTTTTCAAAATATGACTATGGCTAGTAAACTTTTTCAAGGGGAACCAGTTCCATTATTTCCTCAAATGATTCAAACTGAGTTGGGTGAAGGTTCAGCAGTTCCAACTGATCCCCATCACACATCCACTCAAGTATTTGAAACAACCCAACAACCACCTATCACTTATAGGAGAAGGTCTAAACCTAGTCTAACTAGGGTTGTGACTGAATCCTTGCCCAAAGATTCACCTCTCATAGCAGGTAACACAGCTAGAAGTGATGAGGGTAGTTCTTCACAAACTGAATTGACGGCTTTATGTACCAAGTTAGTAAACAAGGTTGATACTTTGGAGAAGGAGCTAAAGCAAACCAAGGAGGAATTCAAAGCTTACAAGGAGTCTTTTGCCAAAGTTTATACAAAGCTAACAAAAAGGGTGAAGAAACTTGAAGAACAGTTGAAGAAGAAAAGGGCAAGAGTGGTATTGGATGAAGATTCTGATGATGATGATTCAGATGGCTCTGAAGGGGATGATGAAAATTCTTCCAAACAGGGGAGGAAATATGGTAAAGAGAGGAATTTTGAAGATAAGGATAGATCAGGATCTCATGGGAGGTATGAAGAAAGTTCTGAACAAGATCAAGGTCTTGATATGGGTTCAGGTTCTGGTTATATTCATGAAGAAACAGCTGAGACACATCAAGCAGTTGCAAATGAAGAAGCAGTTCAAACTGCTGAGACAGAGCACAAGTAACAGTTCAAACTGCTGAGTCAGAACAACAAGCAGTTCCAACTGAAGAAACTTCTGATGAAAAAGATTTCAAGAGAAGAGCAGATAAAGGAAAAAATCCTATGACATCTGAAGAAGTGGCTGCTGTTCAAGAACTTGAAAGGCTTAAAAGGTTGAAACCAAAAACTCAAGAACAGATTGCTCATGATGCAGAGGTTGCAAGGCAAATGTTAGAAGAAGATTTGGCTGATAAGGAAGCTGAAAAGGAAGCTAAACAAGCCCAGATGGATCATGATGAAGAATTTGCAAGGAAATTGGTTGCTGATGATATAAGGAATATAGCTGAATTCATGGGAAGGAAAAGATCAAATGAAGTAGATCAAGAAGAATTCAATGAACAGTTGCTATATTTTCTAGATTCTGATGTGATGGTAAGAGCACAAGCTTCTATGGTTCTTAGAGATCAAGAGTTAAATGAAGATGAGAAGACAGAGGAGCTTAAGGAATTTATACTCAAGAAGAATGGAGTTGCAACATGGGATGATCTGATTCATAGAATAAGAGAAAGCCCTGAAGTCAGGGTACAAGACTAAGTTACCAAGAAAGAGGGAACTTGTTGAGGATATGAAGCATTATTTGAAGAACTCAGCAAATTACTTAATGAAAGATTTCAAGGGAATGTCTTATGCTATAATTGAAAAAGAATTCTGTGAAACTTATGCTATTTTGAATTCTCCAAGAAGAAGTTTCAAAACAGGTAAGAAGAGGGAAGCAGAATCTATGGAATCAGAAGTTGTTAAGAAACAAAAGTCTGATGAAGAAGGATTAACTGATGAGAAGATTAAAAGCATGATGGTGATTATTCCAGAGTATTCTCACATTAAACCTTTGCAGGTCAAACATCTAATTATTGACTGGGAAGTGTTTACTGATGGTAGAATGAAGGGTTGGAAGATTATTAGACATGGAGATATTTCTGAAAGATATAAGTTGTTTGAAGATTTGCTTAAAGGCTTTGACAGAGAAGATCTAAATCAGCTGTGGAGCTTAGTTAAAGAAAAGTTCAGAGATATTGATCCAGTTGAAGATAAAGACAAAGAGCTATGGGTTCAATTGTAGAGACTATATGAACTAGATGGTGGAGAATCGATTTGGAGATTTCAAGCTCAAGTCAAGGATATTTCTTGGAAGTTATTTAGTACATGTGGAGTACACAGAGTATCTACAAAGGAAGGAATAGAGATATATATGCTGGTTGAAAAATATTATCCACTCAGACCAGGTGTTTTGACAATGTTGGCATGTGTTAGACTGGAAGCTAATGAAGAGTCTGAGATGGCTGATATGCTAGTGGCAAAGATATTCAACCTTGCACAAGAAGTGATAGCAAGATCTAAAAGATTTGCTTGATGGTATTTGAAAGAATTTTCAGCATTAAGAAGAAGAAGCTTAATTTGAAGAAACTTAATGATTGGGAAGAAATCATAAGTTTAGGGGAGGATTATTAGGAATTAAGCTTAAGCAGTTAAGACTGTTGGAGGTAACAGTTAGGACTGTTGAAGATTGAAGTTAAGACTGCTGAAGAGTGTTGAAGACATGAGCAGTTAAGACTGCTGAGTGAAGAAGTTAAGACTGCTGAAAGAAGAAGTTTAGACGGTTTATGATTTATGTAAAGTAGATAATTATGGAAAATATATTGTGTATATCGTATAAGAATAGATGGATAGTTATCTTGTACAGGAATCCTTAGTCTATAAAAGGATTGCCTAGGTTAAGGTTTAGATACACGGACACAACACATATACGTATTAGAAAGATTCAAGGTTGTAAACCCTAGTGATAGGAAGACACTCGTATTATTTTCTAATAATATTGAATCATTGAAAGTTATTTATTCTGTGTTCCTTGTTTATTCTAATCATACAAAACACACAAGGTCTTCTAAGTGCTAGCTAGTAAATTCCACGTGCTAGACTAAGTATAATTCTACGTATCACATCTAACACAAGGAGTGTGTGTAGATCCGGTCACAGAGTTAAATCAAGAAGATCTTGAGTCAAAGTTATACATGGAGTACACTCACTTTATCATGGAACCAGGGGAAACTATTGAATCATACTACCACCGTTTCACAAACATTGTCAATGACCTCGATCGTCATAATATCAAGTTACCAAGGATTGCTATCAATTCCAAATTCCTAGGATGCCTTGGACCAGAATGGCAGAAATATGCAACATTTGTCAGGCAAACAAGGAAGATTGGTGAAGTTAAGTATGGACTAATGTATGACTATCTTAGACAACATCAATCTGAGGTAGATAAGGAAGTTGCAGCACGAGGCGGTCTCATATCAGCACCAACACCTAACTCACTTGCTCTTGTTGCTCAATCCAACTTTCCACTACCAAACCAGGAATTTGGTCAATCATCTTTCCAACCAAGTTTCCAGGCACAACCTTCTAACCAAATTGTTCCATATGAAGCATCATCACAATACTCTGACAACCAAATAGTCCCTTATAACAACTCAGATTCCATGATGTACTCAAATGTTGATTATGATGAAGAAGAGGATGCATTCAACTCTCTCAATGAAGCATTTGGATTAATTGCTAAGGCATTTGGAAAGTTCACCAACAAATCCAACAACCGTCTTCGTTCATCATCCAATACCAGGAATCAAGCTATTATTAACGATGGTAGAGTGGAAATTCAGAATCGGTCTTCGGGCAGATATGGTTCAGGAAACACTGGAAATTATGGGTCTCAGAGGTTTCAGTCAGGAGGGAACAGGTTCAATTCTGTAGGGGGTAACAGGAACAGTATGGGAACTACTCAGAGAAGAAATCAGATGGTTGGGAATGCACAGAAAGGCATTGCAAATACTTCAATCACGTGCTACAACTGTGGTGGGAGTGGTCATATGGAAAATGCTTGCTCTAAGCCTAGAACTCAGGGTAGTGCATATCACAAGGAAGCTCTTCTGATGGCTCTCAAGGATGAAAAAGCTGCAGGAATGATGACTCAGAATGAGCAAAGCTTTATGGCCAATGCTGCATCTGATGATGAGATGGAAGATCTTGAAGCAAATGCTACAGTAATGCTCATGGCAAACATGCAGGAGATGAACATGTCCGAGACAGGCCCGGTTTATGATACCGATGGTCTATCTCAGGTACCTGATCCACAATGTCTTATACATGAAATTGCTTCACCATCTGCATCTTCATCTACAAATGAAAATTCTGTTCAACATAATTCATCATTCTCATCTCCATCAGATGATCAAATAAACACTGTTGTATCATTTGATGATGATAAAACCGTCGTTTCATTTGATGATTCTATTGACGATGAAAATTATGATCATCTTGAACAAAATGATCCTTTGCCTGATCAAGATTCAGAGCTTCAGGCCTTGTTAATGACCACCCAATCACAAATTGAGAAATGCAATGAAATCAATCAAAATCTAAAAGCAAAAATTGCATTGTTAACGAAGGACAATGAGTGCTATAAACTACAACTTTCAGGATATCAAAAACAAGAAAAACGTGAAAAAGGTTTTGAGATTGCTTTCCAAAAAGAGTACGTCAAAGTTCAAGATTTAGAAAGTCAAGTTCGTGAGCTAACCGTTTCCAAGGCTGAGCTCCTCTCTAAAAAAGAAAAGGATCAATTTGAATTCAAAAACAAATTGATACTTTAAATTCTGAGCTGTTAAAAACTCAATCTGAGCTTTCAACATCTCAAAATAATCTTCTTGAAGAAAAGCAAGCCTCAAGTAAACGCGTCAACTCATATCTTGAAGAAATTGTCACTTTGGAATCCAAACTTAAAGAGTTTCAAACTATTGTATACAAAAATGGTGAATCAATAACTCAAATTTAAAGGCTAACGGTAAAACCAGTTCCGAAAGGATTTGGATTTGCTATTGGCTGTGACCAACCACGTTTTCTTTCTAAAGCACTCAGCAAAAATCCCAAGTTATACAATGCAGAATTATTACTTGATGATACCTTTCAAAGAGTTGTTGTGCTTAGTAATGATGAAGAACTTGCACATCTTGAACGTCAAAAAGAACTTGAGAGTCGACCAAAAACAGACAAAGATTTTTCCAGAGTTCATTATGATTATAACGCAAGACCTCATATAAGTAAATCATTTGTCCCTCCAAAGGACAAACAAGAAAAAACGTTGTTAAACACCTACATACATGCTTCTTCTTTAGTAATTCCTGTGTCTAAGACTGTTACACATCTCAAGGATGCTTTGACAGAGGATGAAGTTGATCCACAAATGCCTCAAGAATGTCGAATTCTTCGATATTTTAAGACATTTATGGAAGACATATTTCTTTTGGAGAATGAAATTGATTTTAGTTCTCAAATCGAAGTCTCTACTTTTCTTTCCCCAGTCGCGAAAGAAAAGCGAGATATTCTTCAAAAGAAAATTCTGCCTCATGTCAAACATCTGAAGAAATGTGCAACACAATGGGAACAAGAATTACAAACGGAAGTAGCATCTATAAAGAGCATTTTCAAAGCTAAAGACGACAAAGTTCAAAGACAAAAACTTCAAAAGAAAACTTTAGCAAAAGAAAATGATCGACTCTTAGAAAAAGTTCTATGTTATGACGTTGTTTCTGTGATAATGAATTCGCTTTATGAGTCATGCAATGAGTTACTTGTGAAAGATCATGCTTTAAATGTTGAGATGTTGCAAATGGAGATAGAAAATTTGGTAAAAGAAAATGAGGATCTTCGTCAAATCAACCATGATGTGGAAAACAAAGTTTTCAATCTTCAAAAGAGGCTTGACTGGTGTCAACATCAAAGTGTCATATTTGAATTAAATTACCAACATCTAAAAACATCTTTGTCATTTCAAAACAGTCATACTTCTGAAAGTGAGAATCCTAATGAAAATGATGTCTTAAGACATAAACTGTTTGAATATGAAAAGGATCTGGATGAAATTATTCAAAACAGAAATGACACAGTCCGCCTCAACAGAATTTTAGATTCCAAAAATCAAGAATACCAACACATCATTGTTGATCTGAAAAAGAAAATAAGAGGTTTAGACAAAGGCAAAGAAAAAGTTTATAAGATTGCCCCAGGGATGTATGCAGTAGATAAGGCAATTACCCAAGCATCAGACTTAACCACTAATGAAACTACTTCAATTTCCACAGGATTAGATACCATGTCTAAGGCTAGCAACTCCAAGACCTACAAGAAACAACAGAAGCGTAGAGTCCGGAAACCTAGGAATGGATCATCTAAGTCTGCAGAAGTTAAAGCAAGTAGTTCGAATAAAATGCATGTAATATCAGGAATAGAATCAAACTTATCTAAGTCTAATTCTAGTAATGATGTAACAGACGTGAAATCTATGAATGTTAATGATGATGTTATGGTTGATGCTAGTTGTATTGTTTGTCGTGCTAGTATATTATCTGGTGATCATCAAAACTGCATTGCTAAAACTCTGTTGAAACGAAAAAAGAAACGAACTAGTGGCTCTTCCTCTAGGCTCAAAACTGTTGCCAAGTCCATTTTAGGGAAACCACCACAGTAGTTTCTGAGCAAACCATAGAAACACCCATAGCCAAACCCAAGACAATCAAATCACCTAGTGCATTCATTAGGAAAAAGGCTGAGACTAGTTGGACATGGCAACGTTGGTTACAAAACACAGCAAGTTTTACATGGGTTCCTAAGATAATTAAATCTTGTGTTACTAACCTAACGGGTCCAACCGTTACCAATTCTCCACCTGTTTCCAATATTTGTGATGCAGGTGATACAAATTATCCTCTGGATTGTTGATAGCGGGTGTTCCCGACACATGACCGGCAACCTCAAGCTTCTCACAAACTTTATCGCAAAGTTCATCGAAACGGTCAGGTTTGGGAATGATCACTTCGCAGCAATAATGGGCTATGGAGATTATGTTAATGGGAACATCGAGATCAGTCGTGTATACTATGTTGAAGGCCTTGGTCACAATCTATTCTCAGTGGGACAATTCTGTGACGGAGAATTAGAAGTAGCATTTCGGGAGAAAACTTGCTTCATTCGTGATCTTCATGGAAATGATTTGATGAAAGGAAAACAGGGAACCAGTCTATACACCATATCCTTTGAAGGCATGACAGCATCATCTCCTATCTGTTTACTCTCCAAGGCTAATCCCACAAAGGCTTGGTTATGGCATAAAAGATTGTCTCATCTCAATTTCAAAACCATGACTGACCTTGCAAGGAATAAATTGGTTGACGGATTACCCAAATTCAGATATGCCAAAGATCATTTGTGTTCTGCATGTGAACAAGGGAAAAGTCACCGTGCTCACTTTCCTCCTAAAACAGAACACAACACAGATCATGTCCTACAACTGCTACATATGGATTTGTGTGGTCCAATGCGGGTTCAAACTATAAACGGGAAAAGGTATATTTTGGTAATAGTGGATGATTACTCACGATGGACATGGGTCTACTTTCTTCGGACAAAAGATCAAGTTCCTTCAATGGTCATCACGTTTCTCACGAAGATTCAAGTTCAAATCCGTAACACCGTCAGGATTATTCGAACAGACAATGGCACTGAATTTAAGAATCAAACCCTTTGGGAATACACTGAGAAGCATGGGATTGTTCATCAATATTCAATTGCTCGCACTCCCGAACAGAATGGTGTAGTTGAAAGACGAAACCATACGCTTGTGGAAGCAGCTAGAACAATGTTGATCAATGCCCAATTACCAGACTACCTTTGGGCTGAAGCTGTTAATACTGCATGTTATACCCAGAACCACGGCATGATCAACAGACGATACAACAAAACTCCATATGAGCTTATTCAAGGCAGAAAACCAAACATCAACTACTTTCATATTTTTGGAGCACTGTATTACCCGAAAAATGATAGAGATGATCTTGGTAAATTAAAGGCTAAAGCAGACATTTGGATATTTGTTGGCTACTGTGAGAATTCTAAGGGATATAGAATTTGGAATCGTCGGACTGGGGAAATTCAAGAAACTATACACGGCAATTTTGATGAACTCACGGAAATGGCTTCTGAGCAAGACCGCTTAGAACCCGAACATAACCGTCTAAACTTCCCTGAATCTTCGGCTGCTCCCTTACCCCTTAACAGGAAAGATCTGGAAGATTTGTTTGCACCAATGTTTGATGAAGTTTGTGTTAGTAGTGCATCAGATGCTTCCACCAGTTCCGCTGCTCAACATGTCCCAAATCAAGCACCTGATCAATCTGCAACTACTTCTACAGCAGTTGATAACGATGCACCTCAACCTGAACCCTCATCACTCATGGAACAAACACCTCCACCTGCAGTTGAAGATTCTTCCCCCACTTCTAACCAAGTTCCCACACCTTCAGGGTATGACGGGAATGCATTTTTTAATCCATTTGCTCCACCACCAACCATTCCAGAAACAGGAGAGTCATCCTCGAGCAATATGGACCCGTCATATCACTATAACAACATTCAACATTTCCCATCCACCCACAAATGGACACGAGATCATCCCTTGGTAAATATAATTGGAAATCCTGACAATCCAGTCATGACAAGACAAAAACTTCACTCAGATAGTGAACATTACATGTATGCACTCACTGTCTGTCAATCTGAACCTAAAAACATCAAAGAAGCCCTTACATATGACAACTGGATTGAATCCATGCAAGAAGAGCTGGAACAATTCAAACGTTTGGAAGTTTGGGAATTAGTGGAAAGACCAGATGGAGTTTATGTTGTTGGATTGAAATGGATTTGGAAGAACAAGCTAGATGCAGATGGTACCGTCATCCGTAACAAGTCCCAACTGGTAGCAAAAGGGTATAGCCAAGAAGAGGGTATTGACTTCGAGGAATCGTTTGCTCCAGTGGCTCGGATTGAGGCAGTTCGAATGTTTCTGGCATACGCAGCCCACAAGAACATCACAGTCTTACATATGACAACTGGATTGAGTCCATGCAAGAAGAGCTGGAACAATTCAAACGTTTGGAAGTTTGGGAATTAGTGGAAAGACCAGATGGAGTTTATGTTGTTGGATTGAAATGGATTTGGAAGAACAAGCTAGATGCAGATGGTACCGTCATCCGTAACAAGTCCCAACTGGTAGCAAAAGGGTATAGCCAAGAAGAGGGTATTGACTTCGAGGAATCGTTTGCTCCAGTGGCTCGGATTGAGGCAGTTCGAATGTTTCTGGCATACGCAGCCCACAAGAACATCACAGTCTATCAGATGGATGTGAAGACGGCATTTCTCAATGGACAACTCTGAGAAGAGGTGTACGTATCACAACCAGAAGGCTTCGTGGACCCAGATCATCCAAACCGTGTATATCGGCTTAAGAAAGCCCTATACGGCCTTAAACAAGCCCCGAGGACGTGGTACGATAAACTGTCTGCATTTCTCCTTGCTAATCATTTTACCATAGGAACTGTTGACCCGACTTTATTTATACAGACACACGGGGAAGACATTCTCATTGTTCAAATTTATGTGGATGATATTATTTTTGGTTCAACCAATAAAAAATATTCAAACGCTTTTTCTAAACTGATGAAACAAAACTTTGAGATGTCTATGATGGGTAAACTTAAATTCTTTCTAGGATTGCAAGTTCATCAGTCACCCCGTGGTATATTTCTAAGTCAGTCAAAGTATGCTCAGGAAATCCTGAAAAAGCATGGTATGACCAGCTGTGACACCTATAATACCCCAATGTACTCCTCATCCCCGAAGCTAGATGCTGACATACATGGGACACCCATTGATCCTACGAAGTATCGTAGTATGATTGGGTCAATCATGTATCTCACAGCTAGCAGACCAGATGTTGTATTTGCCACATATCTTTGCTCCCGATATCAGTCTAGACCGACTGAATGCCATTTGTCATCCGTTAAAAGAATCCTTCGATACATAAAGGGAACCATTAATTTGGGGATCTGGTATCCAAAGGATTCTGGGTTTGAACTTGTTGCATTTTCAGACGCTGACCATGCAGGGTGCTTAGACACACGCAAAAGTACATCAGGGGGAGTACAATTCTTGGGTGACAAGCTCGTCTCTTGGCAATCAAAGAAACAAGACTGCACCTCACTGTCGTCAACAGAATCTGAATATGTGGCCATGTCTGCCTGCTGTGCTCAAGTCATCTGGATGCGATCACAACTGATGGACTACGGATACATATTCAACAAGATTCCTATGTACTGTGATTCCAAGAGTGCCATTGCTATTTCATGCAACACCGTGCAGCATTCAAAGTCCAAGCATATTGATCTCCGATATCATTTCATCAAGGAACACGTGGAAAAGGGTACTGTTGAATTGTATTTTGTGGGAACGGAACACCAATTGGCGGATCTATTCACAAAAGCCTTGCCTCATGCAAGATTTGTGGATTTGGTTCACCGGATTGGTATGCGATGTTTGACTCCAAATGATTTGGAAAACTTTCTAAAAAACAATTAAATGAGTCAAACATCTAAACTATCTTTGTAAATATATATGATATATATATATATATATATATATATATATATATATATATATATATATATATATATATATATATATATATATATTATATATATATATATATATATATATTTTGCAAGTACAAACCCTTATCCAACACGTTGTTCATTTTAAAATGTCACAAATTACTTTTGAACACGTGTTGAGGGGGAGACATAATCTTTTCCACAATTTTTAAACTTGTACTTGCATGCTTTCAGAAATCTGTTTGCTTCACAAAGTTTTGGTGATAAGATCTCAAGATGAAAAATTTGTGTGCCTTAAATGTAAAATATGAGACTTAGAGTTAGTATGATGGTGGTTTAGGACTTGGAATACAAAGACTCAAGGTTTTGGGACTATATGTGTCAAGATTTCAAAGTTAAATTGATAGATATAAAAAGTCAAGAAAATTACACCGCAGTTAATTCACTGCAACCTAACCTGACACTTTCACCCACCATATTAAATAACTACACCCACCATCATCTACGGCCATCATTCAATCTGTCAATCCACTCACAATCATCATATTTTGTGAGTATTTTTGTGCTTAGCATGTCATTATAACAGATGGTTTTAAATCTTATCATGATCCAACGGTTAACACAATCGCAATTGTGAATTTTTTTTCTAGGGTTTGCGTAAAATTGGGGTTTTTCGAATGAGAGTTTTTTTAGTTGAGAAAAATTGTACGATAATGCTTAGATATTGATAATAAACCAAGATTGCATGCTTAATCACTCCCAGTAACTTCAAATCATTAGAATTATGTTTTAGGGTTTAAGCGACAAATTTGGGGAAATCTGTATATGAGTGTTATTGTGTAATTTGTATGTTGGGATGTTGTTGTTTTGAGTTTAATTGAATGTATGCATGCTTAGATTGTGCCCAGAAACACGTTAAGTGGATTAATTGAACTTAAGGGTTTATGAAGAACAACGAACACTAGCAGTATGATTATTGAGTTTTTGTGGATGAATGTTGTTATAACTTGGACAGATTGTTTAGTTTAGTCATAAAAACTGATTAAGATAATCTGTGGTTGAAAAATCTAAGTTATAATGAATTTCGATAAGAATCTGCGTGGCTGTTCATCTTCAAAGTTATCGAAAACTCTTGTACAAGAGTTTATCGAGATTGCCAAAATTATCGCGATTGGATAATTATCGCTATTGCATAATTATCGCTATTGCATAATTCTATTGCATAATTATCGCTATTGCATAATTATCGCTATTGCATAATTATCGCTATTGCCTAATTATCGCTAATGGATAATTATCGCAATTGCATAATTATCGCAATTGCCATAATTATCGCAATTGTGATCTTTTATAGAATTTGATCTATTTCCTTAGATATATCTTTTATACTTATCGAAATGATTCAAATTTTATAGAATTTGGTAATATCTTGATAAATTCTTTGATCAAGCATGTAACAACCAATCATAAATGCAAATGGATGCCATGTGTTGTATCTAGTTCTAACATGTGCTAACAATCATGTATATTGCATATTTGTACTTGATTGTTGTTTCAGATAACATCAAATGGCTGCACCACAACAACAACCTCTTCCAACACTCACTAAAGAAGAAGTTTTTCCTCATGGGTATTCTTTGGAGATTGGGAAAAACAATGCACGAGTAGAGCTTGATAAGATAAAGTGTTCTGACCCAAGCTGCCAGATTGCTGTGGAAATTCTCAAAGCTCATAAGTGCAGAAACCTTCTTGACAGCTCTGACACCATTCCAGAACTGTACATACATCAATTCTGGGATACTTTCACACTGAGCAGTGATGACAAGTACTTCACATGCCAACTGGATCGTAAAAGGATCAGAGTCACACCTAATCACCTCCTGAAATCATGCAAAGCCTTGTAGACATTGGTTATGATGTTCAACCCGATACACCATTAACCAAGATCTCTAAAGTCAATGCTAAATACATACCTCAGCCCTGGAGAACTATCTTCTACATTATAACCCGTTCAATATCCGGTAGAGATAGTGGCTTTGAGCACCCAAGACTACTTCATCTTCAAGTCTTCTGGGGGTTCGTGAACCAGGAAAAGATTGACTTTGCAGCTCTTATCTGGGAAGATATACTATTCCAGATGCGGAAAGCTTTCAAACAAATCCCTTTTGTCCGTTACACCAAAGTTCTCATAAGTTATCTGCTAGACTTACATAAGGACATTGATCGACGACCTACCGATCGAGAGATTCATCCATACAAGCTGGATAAAACTTTCCGCAAAGTCTACTTTCCCAAAGGGAGCACGCACAAACAAGGGGCAAGACTGCCAGAGTTTCTAATGACCGATGAAATAAAAGAAACTCAAGCATATCTTGCATATGATAAGGCATTCCATGAACATCGAGTGGGACTTTCAAAATTGGTTGAAGGGTCAGGATCAACAAAGACCCGTTCTCGAAGCAGGTCTAAGACTGGTAGTGCATCAAGTGCCTCACTACCAAAGAAACCGCATCCAAGATCTCTCAAGAAAACAGTACCTAGTAAACCCCAACCAAAACCTGAACCAACTGGGATTATTGATGAAGATTCTAACTCTGAAGCATCTGAATCAGAAGAGGAGACTCCGGTTTTTATGACTGTTGAAGAAGCTGAACTTCAAAATCAGATCAACTTTGAAAATGCACAAAAGTTGAGTCGAAAGTCAACTAAGGAGGATGAAGAAAGAAGGGCACAATTGGCTGTTGAGAAACAAAGGGAGTATGAAATGAAGCAAGGAGCAGGAGGATCAGGAACCATTCAAGAAGCAGCTTCAACCCACTCTAATCCGGTTAATCAACCCAGAGGGTCTGGAGTTGTTACATCCACGATTCAGCCTGATACGGTTATTCAACCCGATAAGGCTGAATCTGTCATTCCTCAGGAACCAAGTTCGGTTAATCAACCCGACTTGGAAGCACAAGCTCAGAATGAGAAGGAGAATGATCAGGAGAGCAATATAGTCTTAACTGACAGGGAAATCTCAGACTCCATGTTTGATGATAACCAGGGGGAGGAACTACACCATCAAGACAATATGGACTGGAATCCTGAAGATGAAAAGGAAATTCTTGGTGATAAGACTACTAATGCTGCTAAGGAACTTGAGGAAGCAATGACAAGACAAGAGGAATTAGAAAGGAAACTTAAGGAGGATGCTCAAGCTAACTTGGAAGCTGATAGCTACATCCGTTCTCCATCAGTTCATCCACCCGAACTTGCTATGGTTGTTTATAACCCTCAACAGGAGCAGAAATCACCACCAGTTCAACCTTCACCTGTATCATCACCCAAAACGAATACACCTCCTGAATCACCTCCTCACACTTTAACACCTCCATCTTCCTCTCCAAAGGACTCAACACCTAAATCTGATGAACCAATTCCCTCACTTACTCCATCACCGAAGAAATCACCATCACCTAAAACAAAAGCAACAATTTCTGATCGTATCAAATCGGCCTTGAAAGGTAAGCATGTGAAAAGAATTGCCCGTGTTACCAAAGTGGAAGTTGTATCTCCTGCTGCAAGAAAACTTAAGAAAGCTGTAAAGCTCGCACAAGTCAAGAAGGACAAACAAACAAGTGGAAAATTGGCTGAGATGAAATCTTAGTCAAGAACTTGTCTCAACGAATGGAAGAGATGCAGCAAACTAATCTAAAGATGGATGAGTTTCTAGAATCTGATATTGATGCTAAAATGAAAGAAAATACAAGGCATTACATCAAGAAGTACATTCCTGATCTTCAGAAAATCATTGAAGCTTATGTTGATTCTACATTTGAAGAAAAGATCAAAGCTTTGAAGATTCAGCAACAACATCTTCTGGAATATTCTGTTGAAGATCTTCAAGACGCTCTCCACACCAAGTTGCTCGCAAAATCTTCTCTCAATTACACTGAACTGTCCATCTTGAATGCTATTCGAGAAAATATGGAATCTTGTAAGGCTTCAGCAGATAAGGATAAAAGGAAACGTGATGATGATGAACAAGATCCAGATCCTACTACAAAGAAACTAAAGACTGGTAGCGGATCTGGAATTCACATTGCTGAGCCTACAGGAACCACAACTTCTTCTCCACCTCAACCGAATCCGGAATCTGGTCCTACAGCAACTGAACATCATTCTGAGCATATTCATGAAGAAAATGTGGAATTTCAAACACAAAACGATCAACCACAATCACCACCACCATCTCCATCAAAGTCTAAGCCTTCCAAATCAAAGCCGTCTAGCAGCAAGAAATCTTTTCAAAAACCAGCTGTCATTACATGGCTTGATGAAGACAAATATGAACATGGAAATGATTGGTTCGATCAGATTGCAAGTGCTCAAATCCAAAATGATGAAGCTTCCAAGGTTGAAGACAGCACATTTGCTGTTGCTCAGCAGATCAAAAGCAGTTTCAACATCAAAAGGATGACAAAACGGGAACTTTGTCGGATTAAGAATGATGCGTTCAATCTCCTTAAAGACAAATCCAACAGTGCTGCTGAACTTGAGTATCACCTTGAGAACATTGCAAGAGCAATGTCAAGTGCCTTCGACTGGGCTAACCCAGACGTAGTCAGGGGAAATGGCCAAGATAGCCAAAACCGTCCTTACATCACCGATTGGACCAAGCCACTTCCCGTGATACGAAAACATCACCACTCAGAAATTCCATTTCAATTCTTCTTCAACAACGATCTGAAACTTCTCAAGCATGGAGCATCAGGGAAAACAAAGTATGCAACTTCTATCACCTTCACTCCAGCCGCTCACTACACACAATCAGCCATTGAGGAAGAAGCCTTTCATCGACATCTCTTTGTTAAGGAATTCGTGGTATATGATCGTGATGCCGAGTTAGGAATCCACCACTGGTATGACAAACGAAAGACCTGGTACAAATACAAACTTTGCCAAAAGTCTCGGGATTCAGTCTACAGTGACCTCCGAATCTTGGCAGTAGTTAGTGTCCGTGGATCCAGGAAGTATGATTACACCTTTCTTGAGGAAATCACAGTCAGAAGACATGACAACAACATCTACTCGTTCTCTGAGGCAGACTTTCCAGATCTGAACCTGAATGATATTGAAGATATGTACTTGATGAAAGTACAAGGAAAATTACAGCATCTGTCCAACGAACTTCGATATGCATTCAGTACCGCACTCTGTCACTTCATCAGGAGAACAATCACAAGAGAACGGGTAGAGGATCTTCAGCTGGGAGTGGAGAGTTATCAGACGAAGTTGAACCTTGTTGAACCGGTATTTCTTCTTGACAACAACCGTGACCCTCAATACACTATGAAACGACATCCGACCTTCGGGTTCGTCTACAGAAGCACAACGAACTTCAATCGCTTCATGTCTTTCAATGAGATCCATAAGTTCTGTGACGATACCTTGAAGAATGTTCGTGATGGGTTGGTTAATCGAGTTCGAGATAAAGAGTTGGGGAAATCAAGAAGATGGAATTCTGATGAGGTCAGACAAGTAAAGGAGTTCATATGGAAGCTTGAGAGGAGATTGTATCATCGGGACCAGATGAGGAGATTAGAGAGTTACGTTGGGGGTCGTCCATCCTTTGCCATCAGACTATTTCAAAGGACAGACCCGGAATTCTCAACATTTAGCAACAGGGCTTGATGTGAGCATTTGAATTCATATTTCATAATTCTTATATCATTATTCTTACCATTGGCCTGTGACATTACGGCCTATGCACACATAACAGTGTACAACCCGGACCCCAAAGAAAGGACCCTGAGGTACGCTTCAGTGCCTCAATCCTGAAAAAGGAGCGAAAGCTTCTTACTTATGAGCAGAATTAAACCAGAATGTTTTCTAAAGTTTTTCCAAACATTCTGCTCATAAGGACAAGTATTCCCTTGTCAAGGGGGAGTATTTGAAAATATAATCTTTGTTCTGAAATATAAAAGTTCTTGAAATTCTTCCCTAAAACTCAAAAACAGCATATTTTAATCATAAAGTTTTTCAAAAACATCATGAGTATGCTATTTTTGCGGGGGAGAAGTAAAAGATGATTAAAATATGGTGTCTCATTGCTGGAATCTCACTAGTGCTCAAACTCAGAATTGACCCGTGAATTGACGGTAGGAAAAGTCAGTAGTCGAAAGGACATGTCCCGGACGGGTAATAATTTCAAGCCAGTTTATCTGGTGATGTAAGCGTGTCGCAAAGGACGTGTCTGAGTAGAATGTACCGATTTCGAGCGATTTTCCTTGAATGTGATCTGGACGGGTAATAATTTCAAGCTAGTTATACTAGTGATGTAAGCGTGTCTCGCGATGATCATGTTCATTGAAAATCAATCAATTCAAAAGTGCCAACTCTTTCCGGCATGTGCAAATTTCAAATTTATTACTTATGCGCACATGTTAAGGGGGAGTCTTTCTGAAAATCATCAAACTCTCAAGGTGTCAACAAAATATCTTTATTATCATCGACACTTTGAGAGATTTTCAAAGTTTTTGGTAAATGGCATCAACATAGGATAGTCATAGAGTTATAAGGTGACTGAGGTTAGGAAAAACCGTCCTATGATCCGCCAGAGCCGGAGGGATCTACCCAAGGACAATACCAATAGTTTAGAACTAGAAAGTCCTAGGTATGATATATAAAATATATTTAAAAAAAAAAAAAAAAAAAAAAAAAAAAAAAAAAGGAGAAATGAAATGAACGGAGAAAGAAGGGGTTGAAGAATGAAAAAGAAAAGCAAAGAAAAGGGTGAAAAGAAATAGCCCTCCATTTTTTCAACCTTAGGGCAGACACCGGGTTCAATTCATAATCTACTGGTTGATGAGCATCACCGGTATTGAAGACAAAAGACGTCATGGACCCAGTGACGCACTGCACTAAACCTTCTAAGCCACTTAAGTGTCTCTCAAAAGACATTTGTTTCATTCACATGGAGAACCCTTCATAATCTATCGACCTCTCATTACGAGAGTGTTGATATTGAAAAGGAGGCAATCTGCTCCACGCCTCCGACGACCAAACAAATGGGCACTAATTGAGTCTAGAGCCATGAGATTCATCAAAGATCTCTTAGGTACACTTAGAATTACTCTGGTGTTCTACATCATGGGCATCAGTTGTAAATTAGGAAAGTGTCCTTCGCAGATCTTAGCAATCTGCCAAGAACATTCATGAGAGAAGTCACAATTTTGTGATTATCAATGATTGAATGGAAATCCTGCCAGGGTCAACATCAAACAGCCCTGACAGCAGGTCACTTCGGTAACTCCTTGTGGGTTACGCTTAGTGTTTGCTCCAAAACGGTCTACAGTCGTGGGGTGATCTCCAGCGACTCACTGAATCGTGGGTGCACTTCGGTGTGTCCGTGTTATCCCTTTCAGGGGAATCCGGTTCAGAACGGCCTGGGTTAGGATTTGAGAAAGTCTTCACACTATGCTGTTGACGATCTCAAGTCTGAGCCTGTAAGTACCGGTTGGTTCGTGCTGATGCTACTGCTGCCGCTGCTGCTGAGGATCTGGAGTTCGACCATCAAGACTCCATCATGCTCATATCTTGAAGAAATGTTCTCTCAAAGACTCAGTAACAACAAAAGTTCAACATATGATACAGTAAAGTCAAAAGTTCAAGCACCTCAACCTTTCTCAAGTTTAAGATTGAAAAGTGAGAACATGTTGCAGAAAACAAGTCAAAGACATATGAGCATGATGGAGAAGACGAGAAGACATTGGAGATTGGCAGATCGAGACAACATCATATCATCTCAAAACAAGAACAAAGAAACAAAGATTATAAATACGTCGAAAGCCATAGAAGCAAAGATGACGTCAAGCAACATTGATGATCAAGACTTAGGGGGAGATTGTTAGGAACACGTTTTGTAATATTACAAGTCTTGACCATTTTGATACATGTTGCTTAAATAGGGCTTTATATTTGCGTTTAAGGTGCGGTCCTTTAGAATCCCATGGACCGCCCATTTATGTGTTAATTCTTCTAGAAACAATATTGTAAGAGTTGCCCTAATCCCTTGCCTATAAATAGAAGGGTAGGGAGCTCATTTTATTGTTGGTTTTTCATGTATGTAGCTTAAGCCTTGTCTCTCCATCGTATGAATTGAATTACCTTCCAAATCTCTCTTCTTCATGTCTCATTCTCTTCTCTTATTAGCTTATTATCTTATCTCTATATCGTAGCTTATTAGATTAGTAGTAGTAAGTGCTTATTATCTTTCATACGTGTATGTGTTGTTGAGATATACACAACCTAGACTTTCAGAGGCCATGAGATCGGCTTTCTTAGCTAATATCAAGAGGCAATGTGCACCATGTGTGGTTGCTGCTATGATTAAATGCAAACCACACATAGTCAAGGTGCGTAAAACATAATTGTCCTTCATATTGACCATTTGCTTAAACTTTATAAGCATTACTGCCTTGAGCCTCATCTTATTATTCTTTTTTTAATAGCAGTGAACAATTATCAGACGTTCGCAGCCAACAACGGTATTGGATACCTTTTACAGAATCAGCAAAAGATAAGTGCTGTTAGAATTTGCATGTTTCAATGGCTTCTTCCTTTTTTGCCTCCTAATACATTTTGCATATCCAACAGATTGAATCCTATGCCCTCACACTCTTCAGGTCTAGATTCATAGATAAGCCTTGCCTATAATAACACAGGCGCCATGTTTATATCCCAAAGTAAGTATTCCAGGTGTCTCTGTACATATTTTTCTATTTATTATGCATCTTTTCGGTGTATATATCTTATTTATCTATTTATTTATTTATTTATTTTTCCCCTTATGAATATTTGTAACAGGTTTCGCTTATTCAGCAACAGCACTACATAGTATGCACACAACTTAGATATGAATAAATAGACAGTGTATCAATGATGGATGTATGGCGACCAAACGTAGCTATCGCTACATCTGCATAGTCGCCGTACATCCATCATCGACACTTTGTCAATATTTTTGTCGTCCCCATCGTTCATCACTTATTTACGTCAATACATTATACATCCCGTTCAGGTATGTAAAATGCCATAATATATCTTCTTCTTCTTCTTCTTTTTTTTTTTGAGTAAACTACAAAATACATCCCTGTGGTTTGGTCAATTTCACACGATACATCCCTCCCAAAAAAGTTGCGCCATACACATCCCTCCGTTAGTAAAAGTCAGACACAATACATCCCTCCGTTAAAAAAAGGACTAACGGCGCAAACCATTTCTCCGTTATCTCCTAACGAGATAGAAAATGTTTACACCGTTAGTCCTCTGGGTTAACTCTATTTGCACCGTTAGTCCATTTTTACGTTTTCGTCCGTTTTTTTACGTTTTCGTCCACTTTTTTACGTTTTCGTCCATTTTTTTACGTTTACGTCCGCTATTTTACGTTTTCGTCCGTTTGGTTTCAAGGATTGACTTAATCAGCTGACTCGAATCATTTATAAAAATTCAAAAAAATTTATAAAAATTCGAAAAATTTATATAAATTCGAAAAAATTTATAAAAATTCAAAAAATTTAAAAAAATTCAAAAAATTGATAAAAATTCGAAAAAACTAATATAAATTCGAAAAATTTATAAAAATTCAAAAAATTTATAAAAATTCGAAAAAACTTATATAAATTCGAAAAATTTATAAAAATTCAAAAAGTTTATAAAAATTCGAAAAAACTTGTATAAATTCGAAAAATTTATAAAAATTAAAAAATTTATAGAAATTCGAAAAAACTTATATAAATTCGAAAAATTATAAAAATTAAAAATTATAAAATTCGAAAAAACTTATATAAATTCGAAAAACTTTATAAAAATTCAAAAAATTTATAAAAATTTGAAAAAACTTATATAAATTCGAAAAATTTAAAAAATTCAAAAAAACTTATATAAATTCAAAAAATTTATAAAATTTCAAAAAAAATTTAAAAATTCGAAAAAAATTATAAAAATTCGAAAAAATCTATAAAAATTCGAATTTAAAAAATTTAAATTTTTTTTCGAATTTAAAAAAAATTCGAATTTAAAAAATTTTAAAAAAAATCTGAATTTTTATAAATTTTTTCGAATTTATATAAATTTTTCGAATTTTTATAAATTTTTTCGAATTATTATAAATTTTTTGAATTTTTATAAATTTTTCGAATTTATATAAGTTTTTTCGAATTTTTATAAATTTTTTGAATTTTTTTAAAATTTTCGAATTTATATAAGTTTTTTCGAATTTTATAATTTTTTTCGAATTTTATATTTTGAATTTTTATAATTTTTCGAATTTTTATAATTTTTTTGAATTTTTATAAATTTTTCGAATTTATTAGTTTTTTCGAATTTTATTAATTTTTTGAATTTTTATAAAGTTTTTGAATTTTTATAAATTTTTTCGAATTTATATAAATTTTTTGAATTTTTATAAATTTTTTAGAATTTTTATAAATGATTCGAGTCAGCTGATTATGTCAATCCTTGAAACCAAACGGGCGAAAACGTAAAAAAGGGACGTAAACGTAAAAAAATGGACGAAAACGTAAAAAAGTGGACGAAAACGTAAAAAAAGTGGACTAAAACGTAAAAAAATGGACGAAAACGAAAAAAGGACTAACGGTGCAAATAGAGTTAACCCAGAGGACTAACGGTGTAAACATTTTCTATCTCGTTAGGAGATAACGGAGAAATGGTTTGCGCCGTTAGTCCTTTTTTTTAACGGAGGGATGTATTGTGTCTGACTTTTACTAACGGAGGGATGTGTATGGCGCAACTTTTTGGGAGGGATGTATCGTGTGAAATTGACCAAACCACAGGGATGTATTTTGTAGTTTACTCTTTTTTTTTTTTTTTTTTTTATTATTATTATTTTTTAATATATTTTCTATATCCAACGGCCAAAGTGCATAACAGATAACATATATGCACACTGTGTAGTGATAATATGTCTTCGCGTTTTTAGGCATTTTAGTATCGAGGTATTATAAGATCTGTCTTTTGCTGAAAAATTGTGAAGTGATATAAATTGTGACTTATTTAGGATTAACTAATTTTTTTTCCTGTATGTTAAATGAGACCACACAAATTTTTCCCTCTATATATTATGTTACACAAACTATGTAACATACTAATAAACAATATGGTACAACTGCTGAACAAACATGAGGAGCCGAAGAGGATGTAGTAACTATAAATGACACAAAAGGACACTTACTGTTTTTTTTTCTTTTTTTAATACGAACAGGTCTCGCGTCTTCAACAACATCACTATGTACTACGCACAATGATGGATGTATGGCAACCAAACACAGTTGTTACTGTATTTGCATAGTCGCCATACATACACCATTGAAACTTTGTCAACAACCATCCTGAAGCGACTGTTGCTTGACCATTGATTATAATTTTCCTTATTGGTTTCTGATTACTTAATCATTTCCTCTATTATAAAAAAGCCATATATTGCATTTTTATTAATTAAAACTTAAAACCATATATTTGTCAGAGCAGAAAATAACTAAAAATCTTTGCTATATGCAGTTGGCCTTAAAAAGATATTTAGATTATTTCAATTTGCTAATTTAGGTGTTCAACAAACGCTGTGAAAGTTGTGCCAAGCCTTGCTGCACAAGGTGAGTGTCATACTAACTACACGTTAGCACTTTTGGTTGATACTAACTACACTTATGTTATGCAGAATAACAAAAATTTCACAAACCTTTGCAGCACATGGCTTCTATACATGGAAAATGTTAACATTGACTACGACAACATTTCCACTTTTTGATGTGTTTCCAACTCAGTCTTAGACATGAAAATGCCGAGGTACTTTTCATTATCCATTAGTTATTTCAAGTTGGACTTACATGCTATAATCTGTTGTTAAACTATGTCGTTCTGCCTATACATTTAGCTTACGCTACAAATATATTGTTTGTTGCAGAGGTGTTCACCAAAGAGATTTTGAAATCATATCTGCATAGGATGAAGAAGGCGCAAACAAAAAGGCACATGAATACAGCGAATCAAGATCAGCAATGACAAAAGTAGGAAGCAGCATTTGAGGAAACAATTACTCTTATCTAAAAATGATAAATGCAAAACAGACAAAAGTGCTTTATCCGAGATTAAGGAATCTCTTTCCTTCTCTTTATTTGGTAGTCGGTATTCATAGGATAATGCGAAGTTTGGTCGGTCGTTCGGGTCCTTTTACACAGACACTCCATTTCAGATTACTAAAACAACTCTAGAAATCAAGACAACTTATATCTTGGGGTACTCTTTTTTACCATCTTATTTTTTTTTACACTTGCGTATTGTGTTTCTCATATGGATCATAATTTGGTAAGAGTAGGACAAGAGGAAGGGAGCAAGAAGGCACCACCAGTAACTGCATCTGAAACTGCAATAACAATGGCTTCTACACCTACCGGTGAGTTTATCTTATGTAGCTTCTTACTACCCACCACCTGTTCAAACCACTGAACCACCACCACAGCAGTATCAAAATAGTGTAAATAATGTTGGATTGTTAACCTTAGTAAGCTAATAATTTGAGATGATAACCATTTATGTTTGCAAGCCATTATTACTCTGTTACAACTCATTATTCATTTGTTTTCCGATTCTCCAATCACATATGCATTTCAATAAACCTGTTTGTGATTTGGTTTTACTGTGGAGTTTTCATTAGGAGTGTTTAGGATTCGCTTAATAGTTAAGTTTGGGATTCGCTTAATAGTTAAGTTTTCACCGAATTTTTAAAATTTATGGAAATACCTGTGCCCTTGCTTATTAGATATCTTAGATACCTTTTATTTTTTCTTTGAGGCGCTAATTAGTATTTCTTGCTCCTGCAGTTCCTTCACTTGAAAAGTTTCCCGTTATAGAACATGGTAAGATTCTTGCCGAACTAATCCTTCGAAATGGCCATATATTGCTTAATCCAGGAAGGTTGCGGTCGATTAATTTTGTATGTCCTGATAACGTTAAATTTCCTATGTTAATATCTTTATGTTTTCTGTTGTTTGTAGTATGTTTATATCTGTTTCTGATGCTATTTTTGGATGGTTCTGTGTTATGAGCCTGGTATCATAAATATTGTTTTATATGTATATTGTATGTGTTTTTTGCTTCTTGCAAGTATTTTGAGCCTAATGTTTCTACCTTCTGTTTGTATGAAAAGAATCTTGCTACTGATGCCGTGGAATCAGTTTGAAGAGATACAGGGGAACATCCTTGCTGAGCTACGGCCAGGTGGGATTATCATGACTAATAAACAGTTGATGTCTGCTAATGTATACTCTTTCAGTTTTGGTCAGTCTAGATCTGTCTCTCTCCCTCTCTGTATGTGTGAAATTCACTCTGTTTTTAGGTGTAAGGTTAGGTTAACTCTGTGTTTGCATTATGTGGGAATTATATAAAAATTTAGTTAATTTGATTGCTCGATTGTCGAAATTGGTTTCGACTTCACAGGATTGTGTGAAATTGAGTTTATTAAGTAGATCGGTTGTTGGAATTGGTGCTAAGTTTACGGATCTGTGATGGGTATGGGTGGGCTTGCTCGGTAAGAGAAGACACTGTCCTTGGGATAGGATTGAGTCAGTTTGTATTAATGAAACAATATCAAGTTAAATGGGTGTGTAAACATTGGTGTCGGGTTGTTACAGATCTAAATCGTGTTTTGGGGTTAGGTTACGTGACATGATGTTTATGATGTGTGCATGTGTTAGGTGTGCAAGAATGTTATAAAATTCAATTGATTAAATAGATCAGTTAATGAAGTGAGTATTAAAGTTACAGATCTATGAGCAGGCCACTAAACTGCCATTTTTAAATGTGGGTCAATTATTAAGTCGAATAAAACTTATACAGGTATCTCATTGATAGCAAGAAGGAGTTCAGGCTTTGTGATCGACCCACCAGTTACTCATGAATTACAAATGAAATAATGGTAAGTGTTCAAATGTAAACTTTTTTACCACCTTTCATGTGTTTATGACGGAATGTTAGGTACAACAAATTCAACGTGGAGCTCCAACAACTACTCGAAAATAGAAGTTACAAAACAGTGACATGTTACTCCTGTATCCAGATGATGTTGATAGTTGCAATTCTTCTTGCTTCTTGGAGAACCGTAAGTGGTTGTAGTGTGGCTTATGTCATGCGTTAATTGTCAAAAGTCTCTGGAAGCTTATCTTAGTTGGATCGTCACATAATTCCTCATGTGGGCGTCAATTTTAGGTTCTAGATTATTACAACATTTTCATGAATGTATGACTCTATTATTGATTGTACAATAACTATCTATTTTATAACTTTAAATGGTAGTATTTTGGTTTGTTAAATGGTAGCAGTTTGAGTTCTTCATTTCATCTTGGTGTATGATTTATATTCATGCAAAACACTCCCGTTGCAACGCGCGGGCTACCCCGCTCGTTTCTTGTAAATCCTATTTTCTTCTAATTAAGTGATGTTTTTATTAAAAAAAATAATAAAATAATAAAAATAAATAAAAATAATAATAATAATAATAATAATAATAATAATAATAATAATAATAATAATAATAATAATAATAATAATAATAATAATAATAATAATGATGATGATGATGATGATGATGATATGATGATGATGATGATGATGATGATGATGATGATGATGATGATGATGATGATGATGATGATGATGATGATGATGATGTATGATGATGATGATGATAATAATAATAATAATAATAATAATAATAATAATAATAATAATAATAATAATAATAATAATAATAATAATAATAAAGTGTCGATCCAGAAATTTACTTGTGCTTCCCAATCCTCAGGCGTCTTGTTTTCCGGACGCTTTCCTTGATCTCGTCCAGTTTCTCAATCCTACCTTGCCGTGTAAAATTTTGCCTTTTGAATTTGTACTTGTTGTCATCGTATCGCTTTCTGAGGTAAGCTTCGATACTTCTGACAATATCGTCTCCATCCGGACCGGCAAGGTGTTCGCCGAGATCAAAGAAATGCTGCAATAAAATATAATTAAAATAAATATACAAATTTAAATAAAGAGACAAATTTAAATAAATAAACACATTTAAAATAAATAAACACAATAATAATAAAAAATAAAAGATAAAAAAAAACTTACGTGGAGCTGGTTATCGATGTAGGCCTTTGTGGTCTCGAGAACCTTATCCCACGAATCGTAATACATGGGAATTGATTCCCGTAACAACGTCCCGACCATGTTGGCGAACCACGAAGCGTGATTGCCAAGATGCTCCCACATCCCTTTCGCGTTCTTCTTGAATCTGATCGATACCGGACGACCAGTCTCATTCCTCATTTTGTGTAGTTTCGCGTTCTTTGTGGCACCACGCACCACCTTCCCGTCTTTGCCAATTTTGGCATTGGGCTTGGGAGGTTTGGAATTAGACCCTGCAAGTAATCAAATTCAAGTGATGATGACATAAAATAACAAGTTATCAATTTCAAATAATGATCAAGTTTAATTAAAATAATCGAGAAATTCTTACGCTGACAGTTAGTGCCTATCCTCCTCGAGGGACCACGGGGCGGCTCATTACCTCCATCACCACCGTGGCTCGTAGCTACAACATCTGCCATCTGTACACGTACTAGTACAAGAACATAGCTGCATATATATCTATGAATCATTCAGGCTCTATGTGAATGACCAACTATTGTTACTTTCACATAACCATCCAGATAGATATACTATGCATTAAAAAAGAAACTTTAACCAACTTCTAAAAGTTTTTCACTGGTCATATAACCCGTAGAGATAAAACACAACCCATGTCAATCTATTCATAGACAAATCGATCCAAAGTACAAATTGTAATGCAAACAAGGCTCAGATATATAAAATAGTCGAGAAAACTAGGATTAACTCACTATATAGCTAGTATGCATATTGGATATTGAGCGCCACTTATTATAACACAAATTGGATAAAAAAAACATACTTTTGTCACGGCTGTGGTCAAGGCTGTGGTACACGGTTGGAGTCGGCTCGGTCTCGGTGGTCAAGGCTGTGGTACACCATAAACACAAATTAATGACTATAAACTTTTGGCGGCGACATGTCCCCGGCACAAACATAAACACAAAAAAATAAACACAAATTAATCACTATAAACCTGTGGTCTCGGCTTCGGTTCTCGGCTTCGGGTCTCGGCTTCGGTTCTCAGCAGCAACTGTACCAAAAAAAAATTAAAAAAATAACAAAAAACATAATACACAAATATCAAAAATTAACATATTGCAAAAAGTAACACATATAAAAAAATTAACAAAATTAACATATATAAAAAAAATAACAAAAATCAATAAATGAACAAAACTTATCACCTGGGTTTTGTAAACAAGATGGATAAAGGAAGAAAGAAAGAATTAAATGAGGAAAGAATTATACGAGGGGAGGGTTTTAGGAGGGGCTGTGGTGGTGCACAGTGGTGCGAGGGTGGGTTTATGTGGTGGAGATGATGGTGCTGTGGTGAGATGGTGGTGCTGTGGTGGTGATTAGTGGTGTTGGTGGTTTGGTCATCGAGAGTGAGGAAGACGAGAGAGATGAGTTTTTTTTTTTTTTTTACTAAGAGTATAAAACCAGATCTGTTAATAATTGAGGTACTGTTTTGGCGATTACATTCGGCGGGGACATGTCCCCGCTAAAAGAAAATTTGTCTTATAGCAAGTCTTTTGTCCCCGCTAAAAGGTTTTACTAATCGCCAAAAACTTTGGCGAGATAAAGTAAATGCGAAGTGGGAAAAAGAAAATTTTTGGTGAAATCTTTCAGCGGAGTCATGTCCCCTCCGAAAGCATTTTACTTAAAAAAAAAAAAAACTTTTATATTATTTTAACTAACTCAAATCAATATTAAATCTTTTAAATTTAATTAAAATTATTCTAAATCACCTTTAATTAATTTAAAACTTTTTAAATTATTTACATCACTTTTACCTAATAAAGTTAAATCATTTATACTTAATTTAAATCATTTAAAATTATTTTTAAAACATTTTAATTAAGTTAAATCACTATTAAATCATTTAAATATAATTTAAATATTTTGTAAATCATCTTTAATTGATTTAAAACTTTTTAAAATTATTTACATCACTTTTACCTAATAAAGTTAAATCATTTATACTTAATTTAAATCATTTAAAATTATTTTTAAAACATTTTAATTAAGTTAAATCACTTTTAAATCATTTAAATATAATTTAAATATTTTGTAAATCATCTTTAATTGATTTAAAACTTTTTAAAATTATTTACATCATTTTTAACTAAGTTAAGTCATTTATACTTAATTTACATCATTTTTAACTAAGTTAAACAAATGAGTCGATATGATATGGTTGTACACAAGATGTTAAACGAATAAGTCGAGATGATATGGTTGTACATGAGATGTTAAACGAATGAGCCGAGATGATATGGTTGTACATGAGATGTTAAACAAATGAGTCGAGATGACATGGTTGTACATGAGATGTTAAACAAACGAGTCGAGACGATATGGTTGTACATAAGATGTTAAACGAATGAGCCGAGAAGATATGGTTGTACACGAGATGTTAAACGAATGAGTCGAGATGATATGGTTGTACACGAGATGTTAAACGAATGAGCCGAGATGATATGGTTGTACACGAGATATTAAACGAATGAGCCGAGATGATATGGTTGTACATGAGATGTTAAACGGATGAGCCGAGATGATATGGTTGTACATGAGATGTTAAATGAATGATTCGAGATGATATGGTTGTACACAAGATGTTAAACGAATGAGTCGAGATGATATGGTTGTACATGAGATGTTAAACGAATGAGCCGAGATGATATAGTTGTACATGAGATGTTAAACAAATGAGTCGATATGATATGTTTGTACACAAGATGTTAAACGAATGAGTCGAGATGATATGGTTGTACACGACATGTTAAACGAATGAGTCGAGATGATATGGTTGTACACGAGATGTTAAACGAATGTTAAACGAATGAGTCAAGATGATATGGTTGTACACGAGATGTTAAACGAATGAGCCGAGATAATATGGCTGTACACGAGATGTTAAACGAATGAGCCGAGATGATATGGTTGTACATGAGATGTTAAACGAATGAGCCGAGATGATATGGCTGTACATGATATGTTAAACGAATGAGCCGAGATGATATGGTTGTACACGAGTTGTTAAACAAATGAGTCGAGATGATATGGTTGTACACGAGATGTTAAACGAATGAGTCGAGATGATATAGTTGTACACGATATGTTAAACGAATGAGCTGAGAAGATATGGTTGTACATGAGATGTTAAACAAATGAGTCGAGATGAGTCAAGATGATATGGTTGTACACGAGATGTTAAATGAATGAGCCGAGATGATATGGTTGTATATGAGATGTTAAACGAATGAGCCAAGATGATATGGTTGTACATGAGATGTTAAACGAATGAGCCGAGATGATATGGTTGTACATGAGATGTTAAATTTGAATGTAGATGTTCTTCGGTTGACTTCTTCATAAGGTATTCTTTTTGATTTGATAGAGGTATTAATTATTCTTATTAAATCATATCAACTCATAATTAATTTCTTACTCTGCATGCTTACTTGCCCACTATCCCCTAATTAATTGTTTCCGTTACTCCTACCCGATTAAAGTCTTGTTGTATGTTACCTAAAAGTCTAAAATTATAGATTTATGTCTGAAACAAACGATTACTGATCCGTCCCAAACTAGTTATCTTTTATTTCTCTATCACACAAGTCAACCACTTGTGAATGGTCAACCGTAATAAATGATAAAATATAAACAGCCTCAGGACGAATGCTCGTGTGTAGTGTGAAACCAGGCAAGTGATCACCCGGGTCGTTTCCCAACGAGGTGTGAATGGAAAACTGTGAAAAGCTAGGATTAGAGTGATTGATGATTTAGATTGCTTTTGATTTTGCTTTTTTTTAACAATTCTAAATAACAAATTAAAAACAGATATGCACAATTAAATTAAACGCGAATAAAATTAAACTAAAACGCGTAACGGAAAAGCTAAAATGGGACAAAAACTGAAATTTTAGAAAATTAAAACCTAAAAATGTAAAATTACTAAAAACTTATTTTAAAACTTAAATTATATTTTTTTATACTTTTTATTTAATTATTATTAATTATTTATTATTTAATAACTTATTAAACTATTTAAATTTATAAAAAAAATACTAAATGGACAAAGAAAAATCTAAAACTTTTTCTAAAAATATTACTAAGTAAATAGAAACTAAGAAAATTATAAAAATGAAAATTACTTAATTAAAATTTAAAAAGATAAATTCTATTAAATAGAAGCTATCACTTTATTTCTATTTTTGATTTTTCTTAAGGTCTAAAAATATTTTTATATTTTTCTCTAGATTAAAAATGACAAAAGAAAATTATGAAAATTGGATTTATATTTTTCTGATTATTTTTCTATTTATTATGATTTAATTACTATTATAAACTAATTAAAAAGATTAAAAATATCAAAACTATTCAGAAAATTATGAAAATTTACAGATAAATCTAAAATATTATTAAAAAGATAGGAAAAATAAAATGAAAAGTTGACTAAGCCCAATAAGCAGAATTAGGCAGATAAGCAGTAGGAATAAGCACTTAAAGATAAGCAAACAAGAACCAATAAGTACTAAACTATTAAGACAGCTAATACACTTATCAATAAGCACAATGCAATTGTTGGAACACAGATAAGCACCCAAAGAAGCTGAATAAGCACATTAGCAGTTGTACTTTAATGGCAGAAACTAGGTTTAGCAGGGCTATTTTAAGCAGGTGAATAAGCAGTCAAACAAGCAGATTTCTGAGAGATAAGTGGGGCAAAAGCAAGACCACCCAGGGAATAACACAAAAACATCAAAAGCCCCATCACAAACATTTCAATTGAAGTCCAATTAAGCCAAAGATCAGGTGGTGCAGCAATCAACTCTGCTGATTTTGACTTTTGCAGAAAAAACACTAAAGTTGACTTTGGTGGATTTTGAATGATCCTTACTGACTAATTAAGCTAGACTAACCCTAAATGCACCTAAATTAAGCAACTTAAACTAGTTCTAAGCTAGATTGAAGGTTTTGCCTACCCAAATTCCTAACAGATAAGCTGTTATGTTTTCTTAAATGAAAGTTTGACTTTTGTTTTAGAAACCACCAAGATATGAGTTGAATGAAGCTACTTATAGCCTAGGTGTGATATATATGCAGTATTTAACCACAAACAACAACCAAAGCTCAGTCAAATTCTCTAATCCAAACACCCCTTCTAATATTTAAATGGTTAAAATAAACTACAAGCTACTGAATAAAGATAAGTTATCAACTAATATTTTATCACCTAAGTTATTACTGATCTAAGAAACATAAATAACAGATAAATAAGCATAGACATGAACTGACTAAACTTAAGCAGTAAATAAACTAGAATTGGAATCATGGAACTCACAACTGTATTGCTGATCATGAATGAACTCATGGACTGATTGTCAACCCAGGCTTATCAATAAGCCATAAAATAACCAAATAAGCTGATCAAGTCAGCTTATTCTTCAAAACTGCTTATTTGACCCCTTTGTTGACTTTGGTTGACTATTTTGGGAAATTGAAAATAACTCTGAATTAAATCAAGTGGCCTTTTTCTAAACCTAAAATAAGCTCATCCAAGCTTATTTGCACAGCAATGGAAACTTGAAATGGTTTTTGCACAATAATAACTTAACACACTGATTTTTTAATTAAAGTTAACCTGAAATTACATTGAACTTAGAATACGATTCTTGAAATTAAACATACACTGAAATTAAGGTTACATGTGACTGAAATTAAATTAACAAGAACACTTAACTGAATTTAAAAGCTAAACTAAGAAATTTGGTCTAAAAACTGTGACAGCTTTCTTCTTGGTCTTCTTTTTCTTTTTATACATCCCAATAGCTTCTATGACCTCTCTTGAACATATCCCCATTGTTTGATTGGGCTAAGTTGATCCCAATCGTCCAATTGGGATTTGGCGGGAAAACGGCCAAGTTGGTTTTTGGCGTGTTCTGAGCATGTGGGGGTGTAAGGAAGTAGCTAAGAGGAGGGGGTGGTGGATTGTCAGGATAAGGGTGGATGGTGGATGGTATGGCAGAGAAAACGTGGGCTGAGGTGGTTTGGTTTTTGGCGGTATGGGGAAGAAGAAGAGAAGTTTGACTTCTCTTCTGGGTTTAGTTTGACCCCGGTTTATTAGATAAAGAAAAAGTAGGCCGGGTTTTATATTAGGATTGGGCTTGGGTTTAATATTAGGATTGGGTTGGGGTATGTATAATGGGCAGGCTGGGTTGGGTGGTATTTTAGATAGGATCCGGATTTGGTTATAGTTAAACATAGGGACCTATCTTGTAATATTCTGAAAGTATAGGGGCCTGATTTGGCAAGTTTCCAAAGTATCTTCAAGGACCTAACCTGCCAAATATGATAAATCAAGGACCATAAATGTAATTATTTTCCATTTTAAATTTCCAAGGACCTATTTTGCCATTTTTAAACTTCAGGGACCAAGTTTGACAACTCATGAATCCCTAGGGACTTTAAATGACATTTTACATGATTTGAATATCCAGGGACTAGTTTTGCCAATTTATGAAAGTTTAGGGACTGAAACTGTAAATTATGTAAACTTTGTTGTTTTTCATCAGTTTTCAATCCTTTTGCACTTGTAACACATAAAAACACATTTCAATGATATTTATAGTATTTTGTGGCATTTCTGAGTGTTTTCAGATGTTTTAGCAGTCTAGATGGGTATAAAATGATGTGTATTTAGACACACATCAAACACTTCCCACCAAAATATTGTCTTTTTTCTTCTACTGCACAAACATATTGGCGCCAACACTTCCCACCAAAATATTGGCGCCAACACTTCCCAACAAAATATTGGCGCCAAAACTTCCCACCAAAAGCTAGCAGATCTGCTCTATCCTCACAAACACATTATATACACTCTTATCCTCAAAACCACTTAACCTCACAACCTCTTATCTTCACACCAATTTCAAAACCTGAGATGCAGCGATATAATCCTTTTATGTGTTCTTGTGGAACATGAAATATAAAACTAAGAACATCACATCAAGAAGATACCTTTGGATGGAAATATTATGCATGTCCTCTTTCGAAGGTGAACAAGCATACATTTCTTATTTATGTAGATATACAAACAATTGTAACATTTTCTTATTATGTAACAGCCAAGAGAAAAAGATCATGGATGTGGATATTTTATATGGAAGAGTGAATTTGATGACCGGTTACGAGTAATCTCTTCTGCTTCAACATCTCTAGGTGATGGATCTACACCAACAGAGTGCTCAAACTGTAATGCCAAAGATCTTTGGATAAACATGCTGGAATCACAAAAACAGGTGCTAGAGACAAGAGTAAACATGCTGGAATCACAAAAACAGGTGCTAGAGACAAGAGTAAACATGCTGGAATCACAAAAGCCGGTGCTAGAGACAAGAGTAAGGATGCTGGAGGCAAGACTTGAAATGGAAACGAATCCCGACGACCCCGACCATGCATATCAGTCGGCTGCAATACTCCGTGAGCTGTTAGGTGACTTGGAAAATCTTCATATGTAATGTTGGTGTTGTTGTTGTTGTTGTTGTTTAATAAAGTGTTGTTGTTGTTGTGAAAGCTTAAGTATTTCACGAGACTTCTTTAACGCCATTGATTTGGGTTTTTCTGTATAAACCGATAACAATTATATATTTGTGTTTTTCTGTATAAACCGATAACAATTATAGCCTTGACCACCGAGACTTCATTAATTTGTGTTTTTCTGTTTAAACCGATAACAATTTTTTGTTTGGCTATGCATTTAAGTCTTTTGAAAGTTCACCTATCCGTTCTTAAGTTCTTTGCAAACTGACTCAGCCTTAGGTGTCATCCCTTAAAACTGGTATAGGGGGCCCGACTCCGTATGAGGACCTCCTTCCCTTCTGCCCACTCTCCGTTCACACGGTTCTCCGCTCTTAAGTTCTTTCATGTAATGCAAAACTTAAGTATTTCACGAGGCTTCTTTAACAGCCGTCGTGCACCTTCGTTAGCGGCGGTGATCTACCTATGCAACTCATCATTGACTCATGACCATAACAATAAAGAATGGAACTGAAGGAACAATATCACAATTAACAAACACGAAGGCAAACCTTTTATTTAAAACACACAAGAGTTCTCAACCACATACATTTCATACAGACTCAAACGAAACAGCTTGACAAGCAAACGGAACAGATCAAACGAAACAACTCGACAAGAAAATGAAATAACTCGACAAGCAAACAAAACACACGACATATACCATAACAAACATCGCCTATTCATTTTTTTTTTGCTGCTACTTCCCACTTTGCTAGAACCTGCACCATCTTTTCCCTTCGTTGCTTTCCTTTGCTTGATGAAATGTTCAAACAAAGCTTCAAGATTTGTTATTCTATTTCCCTGATCATCAAGTCTGGTATCAAACGCGCTTTCTCCTCCAACATCATCAGCTTGAGCGTCCAACATCTCTCTGTAGTATGGCTTTTTCCTCAACCATTCCAGAATCTGGTCTCTCATCCACAGGCTAATGTTCTTATAAGAACCATATTCATCATAAATTTCGTAGCCATTTGTATTAAGAACTTCATTAAAGAGACCCTCCAACGATAAAACCATTGACCACTCCTCTTTCGGAGTGTAATCAGCCATTGTTATGTGTGTTTTGTAGGAATTAATGATTTGTTTATTTGTGTTTTGCCGATTTGAGGATGATCGGTTAGGTTATATATAAGTAAAACTTTGGCGGGATAAAGTTGCAATTTGGCGGGATAAATTGGCGCCAGCACTTTTGGCGGGGACATATCCCCGCCAAAAGCTAGAAAATATTGGCGGGCTAAATTAATCTTTTAGAAGGCAAAATGGATAACACTTTCGGTAGGGACACGTCCCCGCCAAAAAGATAGCACTGTGCATGTAAACTTTTGGCGGGGACATGTCCCCGCCAAAGTGAGGGCGGGAAACCCGGGAACAATTAAGAGTTCCAAGTTTGGTCAAAATTTGCCAAATATGGAAAACACTTTCGGCGGGGACATGTCCCCGCCAAAAAGTCCTGTTGAAAATTTAGTAAATGGTCAGCGAGACTTTGTGCCAACTTAGCGTCGTTTTTGTTGTTTAGCGACTTTCGGCGGGGACATGGGCGTCCCCGCCAAAACCATCCTCGCCCGTCCTCTCTTTTGTTGTACTGAGTCCACAACTATGAAAGGTTGTCTCGCTTCCCATTTTGTTTTTTTGTTACTTAATATGCCATCATTCGGGTTTTGGATAGTTTTTAAAGGATGGTGTTAACGTATATACGTAAGAGTATATGATTACATACGTTTAGGCTCTATACTCATTATTCACTTGATCAAAATAAGTGATTATTGTGCATGCTAAACGGTCGTATAACATCACACCCCTAAGCTTTTAAGTATTCACCATTGAGAAAGAGTCATATTAAGAAAAACCAGAACTGTTGTAAGTTTTACTAACTTCCTGTTTTTCTTCCATCTCTATTTTTTTTAACATGAGGTACATTGTTCGCATGTTTTGGAATTAAAAAAATGGCCTTTACCTGATCTTTTTGGTTCTACAGGGTGTGCTTAGTTCATGCTGGAACTAGTTTTCATACATGGGCATTGAGCTTAAAAGGGCCATTATTTGTAGCCATGTTTAAGCTTTTTTCAATTGCTATTCACTTTTTATGCAGTTGCATTAGTGAAAAGTTTGTTACGTGTTAGATTTGGACTAGGCAGCCTAGCTTCGTCACATCCTCACAGGATCTTACAAATACAAAAAAGCCTTAACAAGTTACTCTAAAACAAGGTAAGACTCATATATTTCTCTTATAGTAACTTTCTATAATAATAATAACATTGGTTTGGTTAACATATTATTCTTCTACTTATTCTAACAGAATGATTGTGTTGTTGTATGTTTGAGTGGGGTTGATCAGTTTAAGTGGCAGTTTACACATCATGAAGAGGGCTAAGGCAAATGAGGACCTAATACCACTCGACTGTTAAAGCATCATGCCTCACTTCCGAGGCAAGTTAATATATTACATAATTCCATACCATTGTTACATTTTAGTAAAACTGAGAATAGATACAAATGAGCCTACTATATAGATCACTATGCTTGCATACTGACTTCAGCAAATCAACGTCTTAGTAAAAGTAATGCGTAACAACTAATCATATTAAAATAGTTAACTTTGATTATCAAATGGATACTTAGCTAGGATTAGTATTATTGTGCCACACCATATAAAGTAACTAATATTGGTACCATTTAATGTGTTAGGAATGACTGCAGGAAGGTGCTAAATATGCGAGCGATTAGACGTATAGCAAAGAGAAAATGGCTAAAGGGTAATCCTCTCTTTATCTTTTTTCAATAACAGTAAGTGAAATACATTTATGATTTGAACCCTTTTTTTCTACTTTTTGTTCCGCTTTCTGCAAATAAATGCAGCAAATGCTAATATCAGGTTCTGCAATAAAATGGACAAAAGAATATATAATTGACTATATTTAAAAAAGATACATTAAATTCGAAGATGTGAAATATGGAATAGAAAATGTATATCTCCATTTATTATCTAATACTGAGTATACTTGATGATAATATATAACCAAAACCAAAGTTCTTTTTTAGAGCACTTGATCATGACGATTTTACCATGGCAATTAGTTACTACACGTAATCCACCATATAAAATTTTAACACTTTTCTACCTTCTCTTCGACAGACAGTATTCGATCATACATGAACCTTTTATGTTGCAGGTACGATCTAAACGGGGGGATGAGGTTAGCATTAAAACTATTTACAATTTTTAACAGACATATGGATTTTCATAAATGGATGTGTATGAAGTGTTATGGCGGGCTGTGTTTTTTCGTAATTCTGAATCTTTTGTTTTGTTTCAGCTCTCTACAGAAATCCACATGCAAAGACCGGTTCCTACAGCTGTTGTTTATGTTATTGAAGCTATTAGTTGAGTCATAGCGGCCTCCTTAATCTACACAGGTGTTTTATTTTTGGGATAATGGTATTAAAATGTACCTAACTTTTCACTTTTTCCTATTGTATGTATCGACCTTTTATTTTTCCTATTAAATCGACAAACACTTGAAAACTTACTATTGTATGTAATGTATGACTTGCTAGCCAGGTTATGCCAACGTGGAATAGGTCATATTTGTTTTTCCAACATGTGTGTTTTACTTTTACCTCATTTAAACCAAACACTCTATAACTCAATATTTAATTAGATTTCACATACATCTTTTTATTTTTTTTATTTTTATTTTTATATTTTTTTATTTTTTTAAACTGTAATTTACCAACATTACATTTTAAGACAGTAAAATAACGAACACCATACATCAACAAAATATGGCAACAGTGTAACATACATCAAAGTTAGCATAAACTAGCTTATATGCTCAAGTGCACTTACAACATTAAAATGTGCACATTTAGTACCGAGTTTTGATACAAAGCATATAATTTAAGTGCATACATCGTTTTAAGAGACACTTGGTTCACCATCACAAGGATTATGAGTCTTCTTAGGTATTCCCTTCTTAAGTGGTTGTTTCTTAAGTTTTACAACCTTTGCATCCTTACATGATGTTTTGTTATGACCAATTTTGTAGCAGTTTTGACAAGTCATATCAATACCAACCTTTGACACTCTGCTAGAACTACCTCTTTCATGTGAAGCTCTGACTCTTTTCTTCCTAGGTCATCCAGGCATTTTCTTAGGTTTAGGAGGCAATATCTTTTTCATTTCCTTGCAATCAGGCCAGAATGTCATCCCACTCATTGGTTTTAGATAGTGATGGTAAGCATGGTGGTACATTTCCTTTCTGAAGCACGCGGGAACATAATCTTCTGGACTCTTGTTGATTAAGAATATCACTGCTATTGCATGCGGACATGGTAATCCTGATAACTGCCACATTCTACAAGTGCATGTTCTTAGCCCCTCTTCTACTTTAAAAGCTTCAATTCACTACCATTTCTAACCTCATACAAGTTACCTCCAGCAGGAATAACATGCCAAAATCTACAATATAAGAATTAAAATTAATTAACATGATTTAACTAGATAACACGACCAATAAATGAAAATCACGAATACCTGTGTTGATCTTTGTTCCATTCAAGTATCTTTTGTATGTTAGGACAAATGTCACTAGTCCAAGAGTCGCTCAATTTTCTCATAGTATTCATTCTCTTTAAAACAATCACCCTCATGGCTTCTAGCATTGTTATTAGTGGCTTATTCATAGTTGTTTCAGTTTTTTTTTGTATAAAATCACAAAAAGTAGCATAATCCATCCTTTCATTTCTAGACACATACATAGGTAAGAGAACCCCATTCTCATATCTAAGAGGATCGAAGAAGAAAGCATCGTTACTATAAACATCAATCTCAATACCATTTGGTGCCATCCTATATTTATAATAGAAACATAAAAACATAATTACAAGAGTTAATTTCATAAATGGTCCCTGTGGTCTGCCGGATTTGACGGGTTTAGTCCCTAAACTTTTTTTTAACGGATTCAGTCCGTGTGGTTGCGACCCATAACGGGTTTGGTCCTTGAGACTAACTGTCGTTAGTTTTTTCCGTTAGCTAACGACCGTTTTCAACAAACATTTGCATCGTTAGTCCTTTATACTAACGACCGTTTATACTTAACACAAAATTTGGTTTTTTTTATTTTTTTATTTTTTATTTTATTTTTTCTAAAAAATTATTAAAAAAAAAATAAATAGTTTTCTTATATATATATATTTTTCTAAATATCTTTAAAATTTATACACTATTTTTATACACGTTTTCATACACACATTTTTTATACACACATCTTTAAAATGTGTGTATAAATGTGCGTATAAATGTGTGTATTAAAATGTGTGTATAAATATGTGTATAAATGTGCGTATAAATGCAAGTTTATACCATTTGAAGTTTTCAACAGGTAAGTCAAAGAGGTGAGGTGTATTTCTTTTTAATAAAAAAAAATGATATTAACCAGGTACTGGGACAACAAGTCATACATTAGTTTTCAAGTGTTTGTTGATTTAATAGGAAAAATAAAAGGTCGATACATACAATCGGAAAATTTGGTACATTTTTATACCATTATCTCTTTATTTTTCTAGGTGTAACTGATATATAGCACAACCTAAGGAACTTTAAATACGATTGACATGCGATGTGGATTGTTGAGTTTCAGAGGGTTAGAATAGATTCATGGACATGTTTGGTCTTAAAAATAATTATATTGTTGTATTATGCAAAACTCATGTGTATTAGGGGTGGGATTGGGTTTAGGTTCAAATGTAGAGCGACATACTTGATTGTGCCAGGTATACTTCTGAAAGATAAGTAGTACTACTTAGGAGCGTACTTTGACCAATTATCTCTTTAGGCGTACATGTATGTTAACCACTTGCATGCCCGAAAGAAACGAAAACTAGCTGTTGCATTTGACCGAGTTGCTTTAGTGTCTTATTGATGGTATTCAGTAGTTGCAGTTAGTTAGGAACTTTGTAACGCATGTTAGTAATGATTTATGGTTACTTTAGCTTTACTAAATTCTTTTTGTTTTATATTAGTTTTTGGTTTTAAATATATTTTCATCTTTGTCAAGGTGGAGAATGAGAAGACAATACTAAGAGGTCAAATAGGATCAAGACCACCAAGATGTAAAAGAAGGTGTCGTTTGTGTGGTCCATGTGATACAATACAATTGCCTACGACATCACAAATCAAGAATGCAAAAAAAAGGGCTCAAGAACCCAAGAGTAGGAATTGTATATATAGCATGAATGAAATTGGTTGTTTTAGATCTTCCAATATTTTCTTTCGTTTTACCTTTTTTCTTGAAGGCCTGATTTTTGTACTGCTTTTGAATCTTAACGCATTTAATCTATAGCTACTTTAGGAAGAAAATGGTAATAACATGTTGCATTTTGGTATCGATGTGTAAAGTTCCTTGGTATCAAGAGCAAAGGGGATTTGAAATGTGTTTTATCGGTCAGATGAATGGTGATACATATTTTAGTCTTTCAAGACAAGGTTTAAAAGTTCGCCGATGTATACAATTGAATGAGGTTGGACTGTCATAAGGCGTTGTGTACAAAGACTCACTCACTATAAGGTGATGTGTACAAAAGAAAAGATGACAGTCCCTCTATAAGGTGTTGTGTACAAAGACTCACTCACTAAACCAAACCCAGAAACCTAAACAATCAAACTAAACCAGAAACAACTATCAAGATCAAGTAGATATTAATATAAACTAAGCAAATACCCAAACTACACAAAAAACCCAGATGATGATGATCAGCTATATTGAGAGAGAAAGAAACTTGTAGGTGAAAACTTGTGTATGAGAAAAATGAATGAGAACCCCTAGCTCGTTAGAGAGCTTATATAGCACCAACTTACACAATCAACCCTGCACAAACAAAACACTACAAAGCTGAACAAAAGTTAGCATTAGTAAAATAACACTAAGGTGGTGTTTGAATACAACTTAATTGACTTAATATGAAAAAAATTAATTTATTAAGTCATGTGAAAAGTTGTTTGTTTTTCACTTAATCAATAGAAATGACTTAAAATAAAAAGTGATAAAAGTGAGGGTCTCCACATTAAGTCATCCCGTAAATTAACATGACTTAATGAAAAAAATTAAACAAACAGGCCCTAAGAAAAGTTACATAACTAACCCTCAAGTATCATATGGACTAGACCTAAATTAATACAATATTAGATTAAACTAAGCCCGTTTACCCTTAACTAGAATACTAGACTATTACAACATTATTACAAGACTCGATGACACAATAATGATCGTCACTTCTATTTCTAACAATCTCCCCCTAAGGGGCGATCATTGTGATCACTCTTTGATTCCATTGATGATCAACACTTCTATTGCTAACAAGATGTCATCTCTGATTGAGGCTACGGCTTCATGTGTGGTGTATCGTGGTGATTGGTTGGTTCAGCTTCTAAAAGGAATAAGTCAAGCTAAATCAATTTCTTTAATCACCAAGGTAAGTTTTCTTTTTTTAAAACATCAGTTAGTTTCATTTTTATCATGTTCAACTTTAAATTTGTTATTTATCGATAATTTGTTACAATGAATGATTCCTGTTTATATTCATTCAACTATAGCATTCGAAAAGGTGCAACGATCACTGGGATTTGCCCAAGCTTTTTCCGAACTTGAGGCAATTGGAGTTAGAAGGTTATGTTGGTCATCAATGGAACTTGATCCCTCAATTCCTTGAAAGATCTCAAAATTTGGAACATTTATCCATTGAAAAGGTACTTACGTTAGGCTTTTCCTTAAAGCTTTGTTGTGTTTTCTTTTTATTAATGTATAGTTAATGTTGGGATTTGTCTATCTTTTGTGTGTTGAATTAAGAGGCTTATAGTTATTACTGGAATAAAGTAAAGCCTATTCCCGCTTGTATGCGTAAATTGAAGACAGTGAAATACACAAACGGGTGTTATTATCATGATTTACACTTTCTAAAGTTCATATTGTCACATTCAAGGGTTTTAAAGACGCTAACAGTTGATTGTTGTACTAAGTTCTACCAACCTGAAGAAGAAGATCTAGAGCTATTTTGTGGAAAATTAACAAAGCTTCGAAAGGCTTCAAGAAAATGTAAGATTCGTTTTGTTGGGATCTGGCCTGCTGAATGCTGATACACTTCCGGGCACCCATAAGCAAGTCCAAACCCGACCTAACCGGGTCAAGAGACAGGCATTCTTCAACAACTTTTTGCATTACTACAATTGCTCACATGCACATTGCATTTAGATTCGTGTCCATTATTTTCCATTATGAAATGTGGATTATATTCTATTCTTTCTTTGTTTCTAGGGAGATTGGCTATCTCAATTTAGCTTCATTGTTATTGATATTTAATTACCATCAGAGGATGTAGAAACGTCCTGTTTTTCTAAATGTATTTGACACTTGGTGTTGTTGATTTCGAGCTAACTTGCTTATGCATGAATTAATAGAATCTCTATGCTAAACAAATTCTTCAAAATTTCGTTTTGTATAGGTAAGGTCAAATTGCTCAAAGGGCCATAGGTTATGTAACAAGCAGCAAGAGAGGTGAAAAAACTCATTCTATATCACATGATGGTTATGATCGCATATATACCACATAGAAGAAGCCGTTGCATAGTACATGAATCTGACAATCCCTCCAAAGCCTTTTGAAGGGTCAATAATATTGCATGCAATCTGTGTTCTTGTTTTAGTCATAACGTACTACCGCACGTGACTTTGAGCATCTTTAAAACCTTCGAATTTACCAATATGAACCAAGGGAACTGTACTACAAAAGTTACAAAAAAATATTCCTTAACTATATAAAATGTACAAGTGTCTTCAAATATTGTAAACATTCAAATACATGTCACACTTTTTGCTTACTAAATCAATATTGTTTTGGTTAGGATGACTCTCATGTATGTCCATGGTATGCCACAGGATGACTCTTATTATATGTTGGGAATGCTCCTAACACGTAAATGGAACAACATTTACGGGATTACATTAGTTACTATGTAAGCCACATACACAGGTACTAGAAACGTCTTTATTGTAAAGTTATGTGTATGCTTGGATATATATACCCCTCCATACTTCCATGGAGGGGTGAGACTTGTGGGTGTATTTCACCTTTCATTATCATTTAATAAAACACCATTTAATAAAACACGAGGTTTCCTATCTCTCTCTCTACTCTCTCTCTAACTATGGCTTTGATGTATTTCCATCATACCTGACCTCCCGAATCACAATATCATCCAAAAAACGATCCAACAATTGGCATCAGAGACAGGTTATTAGTTTTGATTGATATCTGTGGTGTTATCTTGTCAAAAGTCGTCATTTTTCAAGCTGATTTAATTATGGGTCTGTACTGTTTTTTACATATTTTTTGGGTTATCAGTCTTATACATGAATGGTATCAAAAACTGGTCTAAAGTCAATCTTTCACTTCAGGCTTATGAACATGTTGCGTGGGTCTTAACTGTCCAAGTTTACAATTTCATGTAAACGTTATTTTTATGACCTTTTGTACCATATCCCGTGAATATTTGTGGTCAAAAAGTGGGTCTGATTATTGGTCAGAAAAGATGGTCGGAAAAGATTGGTCAAAAACTCATCGGAAAAATTAAAACCCTCTTTTATCGAAATTTCTTGTAAAGAAATTTCGACAGACCCTTGTCCATCGGAATTGCACTTCAAGGTTCATCGGAATTGGAATCGATTTTCTTGTAAAGAAATTCAATAAGATTTGTCGGATTTGGACTTGTCGGAATTGAAATTTGTCGGAATTGAACTTGTCGGAATTGGACAAGTCAACTTTTCGGAATTGAAAAGTCAACTTATCGCAATTGCTTTATCGCAATTGGTACTATTACCAGTTATCAAAATCGATAAGATGAAGATGAAGAAGAATACCATGTTGACCAAACCATATACCAAGACTCTATATGACCTCAGTCATTAACCATCATCGGTCTAAGAACCAAATGAAAATGAAATGAAAAAGTGAAGTAAAAGCATCCGCACCAAAGACAAGACCAAAAACAGAAACCGAAACTAATCCTACATACTAGACACATCCATACCCTCACCGTCACTTTTCAACTCTCAACCATAACTCACAACTAGACTCAGACCTGAGTATGAAAATAAATGAATCCAATCTCAGTTTTCGCTTCTTTATTTTGTGTGGTTCATCAAACACGAAGATCTTAAAAGATCTAAACACAAAAGAATGAATACATCATAGATCTTCAAATTCAAAAGCAAAATAAACGTAAAATAAAGATCTCAGTTGTGTTTTCAGTGTATCTTTTATAAGATAACCAAGATCTTTATAGATCTTTGACACTCGAAAACAAATGCACATCACAGATCTATATAGAAGCTTCTCTTCCTTCTTTGTTTTATATATCCGAACACAAAAGGGAATGAAATATAACAAGTATGTTATTTTCATCCTTGGTTCGTTTAAAATCAAAACACAACAAAGAAAAACAACACTTACCTCAGATCTATTAAAGATCTTGTAGCAGAACTATCTCAATACGAGGAGACAAACGAACAAAATTCAAGAAGTGTTACGTGTGCTTATTTGTTTCATCAGCACAGGATAACCAAGGGTCATCTTTCTATTTCGTTGAGATGTGGTCATGTTGGTGTTTGATCTGCTATACGAAGGGAGAGAATGATGGTAGGCGGATGAGATAAGTTGTGTGTGTGTTTAGGGTTAATCTAATGACACAAAATTAGGGTAAGGTGTGTTATATATGGGTATTATATTTGTGGATTGGATTTGGATCGGCTATTAAGGTGGGCCGAATGACTAATTTTTAATGGGCTGTTAGTTATTATGTTTGGTATGCAAAATTATACCAAATAACATGGGCTGAACTGTATTTATTCAAATGATTTTTAATACATTGTATGCATTTTTTGGTATAAGCTTTGGGAAATAGAGTGGTATTTTGGTTGATACAAATTTTCACGGGGATACATTTTTTACAAGATCGGGAAAAACCATTATCAAAGTTCACTTAACCAAGTAACGAAGGCTAGTTTTGGGTATTGAACCGCAAGATGTGACTACGGGGTTAATTCATTATTACTTATTTGAGGTTGAAGTGGAATATCACGGATGCGTGTACTTAGTATCTTGAAGATATCGGGGTTGGTTGGATGCATGATTCTTCGAGATCCTTGTTCGGGGCTTTTAACCGTTAGAATGATTAAGACTTGATTTGTCTAGTTATACCTGATGTAAGGAGTTACGTTGTTGTGCTCACAATGTATATCTATCACTTTAAAGGAGTTATGTTGTAGTGCTCAAGTGTCACAAAAAGCTGTGGATAATTCGAGAGAAGTTCATATACAGTTAAGGATGGTTGGATGGGTATATGTTTCTACCTTTATTGAAATTCTCAGTATTGGTTCTTAGTCAGACAATAGTGCAAGTTTAAGTCACAAGTTCGGGTTATTTTACTTCAATCTCAATTTCGTCATACTGGGTTTCTCCATCAGTAGTCATTACAAAAAGCCGTCAGAATGATAATGGGGTCGGTAAAAGGTTAGCAGAGAGGAGTACATAAGAGTAGAGATTTTATCAGCAGTTGATTCTCACAGGCTATTTAGGGTACTTCACACATATTCGACTAATTGGACATACAGGGTTACGCTGCCTCCGTTTCCATCGTAAACATAGTGTGTATCATTCCGATTCCGCGAAGACATCGTGGGGGAAGAGAGACTGGATGTTCTTTGAATTTCTTTGACTTCTTTGCGAAAACACTCTTTTTCCACAAGTAACTGCAATCAGGGGGAAAAAATGTGCACATCGGGGACGCATAACAGTGTAACACCCCCAAAATCTGGTTTAGCGGAAGCAAACATGTTTGAGTGCTACTAAATTGGTATTAAAACACAAAGTACAAAGAACGGTTTTACCTCAACCGTTTAAAAGAAACTTCATACTCAAAAATATTTTGTTTACAACATTTCCAAAAATGATGCGAAAATATAAGCCCATAACAAAAATATAGTGGTCCCAAATACATCAGAGTCTTCTATGACCATGCCATGCCATGCCAAAAGCCTCCACAACTAGGCTATCGCCTTAAACATGAAACTACATGCTAAAAGTGTCAACACGAGGTTGGTGAGTTCATAGGTTTATGATAAAGCAGTAAATATACTGTGAGTTCAATAAATTTTGTGACCACTGTGTCGCTCACAATGTCATGACAATAGAGTTTACCTTAAAGTAAAATTTGAGATGTGGACCGTAAGTAGGGTACGTGACCATTACAACGAATATAATGTCACACAAAATAAAATAGTCTATTACGCCAGCACTAATTTCATGCAACCGAAGCTTGACATTGTGCATGCTCTAGAAGCACGTTAAATAAAGCCCTTGTAAGTGTCTATCCCGTGACACTCGTGTTTCGACATGTTATACGCTCGCATTTGGTCACCCTGGCTAAACCGAACGGGGGTGTCAACCCCAATAGATCTATTTATAGCATTCGCGCTTCCCCGCAGGAATTGACGGTTCATGAGTTTGGGCATGTGGGATTCAATGTCTTAGGCTAATTCTACGTAATAGTTTGATAAAAATAGTGTTGGTCCATAAAAGTGTTTTGCATGTTTCTCACCCCAATTTTAAAACAAGTTTAAATAGAGTGGGGCTATAAACTCACATGCATATCAGTCAATCACATAATGCCTTCAAATAACCAAATCAAATATTTCAGCCAAACAGTCAAATATTGAGTAAACCGTTCGCAGATTCCAAATAAACAGTCAGTGAGTTTAGTTATAAAAATAAACGAGCATGTATTCTCCCCCAAAACATTTATAAAACAAGTAAAGGTAGGGGCCATGAACTCACCTTAGCCACAGCAATGCAAATATCACGATTGACACAACTGGCATCTAGAAGCTAAACACAACGGTATCGAGAGTACAGGCACAACAGTGCCGGATCGGCACAACCTAATATATATATATGGTTATCTTAGAATACGTCTCGTAAAGTAAAAGAGTTTTCAAAAGACAAGCGTCTTAGTTTTCGTGGATTACTTGTATCAAAGTTTGTAAAAAGTTTAGTGTTAACATTTCGTGCGGTGGTAAGAAAACATAGACTCAAGAATACTCACGCCAAATAGGAATAGAAAATCGACATAGTCGAGAAAAGTACGGACGAGAACTTGAGTCGAGAAAGGAATGACAAACGAAGTTAAGGAAAATAGTGACAAAGGAAAATGTCAACAAAATGAGTCAATTAGTATGTTTTGGTATTTGCCCAATAATCCCGAATAATTTGGGAAACAATCAATAAAGTTTTGGAACAGTAATTTAAGTTTTAAAAGAAAACTCAAATTACTGTGTCACATGGTAAGAGTTTTCATGTTAATAAAACTACAAGTTTCGATTATTGTCGGGTTTTATAAGTTAAAAGGTTTTCGAAATCAAAGTATAAGTCTAGGGATTTTTATAAATTTCGGCATGATGCGTCCGTTTATAAAACTTTCCCCAGTCGTATGTCTTTATTAAAAATCACTTTTTCCAAAACAATCTTTTCTGACAAAATTCGAATTCAACGTTATTGTTTTTGTTCGTTAAATCAAACACCTTTGTAAAAACTAAAATATACTAATTTAATAATGTATCCCAAATTTACTTAGTCCGATGTTAAGTCCATTAAACGTCCACTATGTCAGTAGTTCAATAATCCAATCTGTCTAAATAGTCCAATATTCGTTTATATATTTTTAGTTCATTCCATTTTTAGTTCATTCCATGTAAGTAACTCGATTCTAGTAACAAGTCCCAACATAGGCGAAACGTACCAATAGCTCATCAACACCCAGTCAAACACGTTGTTCAACTATTTCTATACTAAATACAAGTCATTTATATTTGGACAAATTGAATAATACGCACTACATACTTTAACCAAACACACCCTTATTATTTTATACTTGGGCTGGGCTTACTAGTTCGACAACCATGAACACCAATCATAGGCTTTATGGCCCATGAGCGAAACTAACACTCTAAGTTGGGCTACTAAGCCCAAAGACTCCAATCCAAGACAAACTCGGATCCAACATAATACTCGCTACTCAAACAAAATGTAAACACATGCATGTAGGTTTTGACCCAACGCAAACGCAACCACGGATTGCAAACAAACTGAATAACACGATCCGACAATCCAACGCAAGCACAAACCAAACGCACCCTACGTGGGTGACTCACTTGAACCGCAACACAACAAACAATTCAAACACACCCTTGGTTTACTGTTAGATTGAGGCAAGGACAACACCCTAACTGCTAAAATCATAACCCAGTTACTAACACAAACATTAACACAACTCTTATTGCAATTCCATACCAAACGAGACCAAACCGTGTCTTGACCCGTTAACCCTATATGGGTTTTCACGCCAACTGAGACTAAACAACAACGACAATGATCAAGAGTCAAACCTACAGCCTAAATCCAAACTCAAAACCATAAACGGGTTCGGGTCGACCCGACCCGAATCATAACCAATTCAAATAGACAAACACCACTTTATCAGTTTTAATCCACACGAAAACGACTAAAATGTTTTTAGTCTAGTTTTAATCCACAAAAACATGGCGACTTGTTTTATAATCGGTTTTAAATAACTACATAAATAATAGTGAGTTTCGTCTTTTTGGCATACCAATTAACAAGAAAAAGGGAGATGAGACGAAGGTGGCTATGGTGGAGTCCTCGAACCAAAAACAAACAAACTTTATGCGAATCTTTTCGTTCTAACCCTCAAATAGCACCCTTGGCGTTCCATCTTGACTGGCGGCAACAAGATATGGTGGTGGAGTTTGGCCGGAAAAAGTGGCCAGAAATGGGGCGACTGGAAATCATAGGGAGATGTGAGTGTGTGATGAGATTTGAGTTGGGGACTTGTGATGCCCCCCCTGGTCTTCGAATGGGATTAAAAGGCAGCAAAGACGTAGTTTTACGACCTGCTTTAGGGTCAAACTCTTGTGAATGGATGATTACAGCTGAAGTCCCTTTCATTGAAGAGCTTTAGAAGATCTCGTGATCTTGTGAAGAAGAGAAAGGAGATAAATAAAACCAAATACTGAAAAAGAAGGAAGGGAAAGGGATAAGGCAGTGGTGTGGTGTATGGTTGGGGATAAGAATAGGATTTTTATTTGTGTTTTGTTATTTTTTTTATTTTATTTTTTTTGTATTAAGTGTACCCGTGTCCCGTTGTGCTCCGGTGTAATTTTAATTTTTCAGGTTGTCGTGAGCGTGAAAAATATGATTTATTAGAACGTTTTTTTTAAAGTAATATAAAAACGAAATTATTGATTCCGGATAACAAATATTGGATTCATGCCGTTACTAGGGTTGTGTCGGTACGCGTGTGGCGTCGTGTTTTTCAGAAAAGCGAGATGACTTCTCAGTTTTATATATAAATTGCCAGTAAGTGTCAGGAAGTGATTACTTCACTTTTCTTGATAAAATTAAGTAGTTTGGAGGGTTACTGTATACTACAGTGTGCGAAATAACTTTCCAAAATAGTCAAATAAGCTCAAAAAAGCTCAAATAAATTGTCAAATAATAGTAATTAAATTTTTATTATTATAATAATGTTTGGAAAAATTACGGGTGGTTACAGTCCTACCCTCCTTAACGCGAAATCCGTTCCGGATTTCAGTTTATGTTATCCGATAAATTGGTGTCTGGGAAGAGATGTTGGTACTCACAACAGATTTGGGTCTTACTAGACGGTTTAGAGGTTTCTCTTTGTTTGTGGGAGGGTACCTAGGTTGTCTTCCATTGGCTTTCCCCTTGTTGTGATTTGGTGAGTTACAATGATTCCGGAAGTAAGTTTAATAGGATGTCGTAGTTTCACGATATTTCACAGCCTTGTTAGTGTGGGCACCTCAAATTTTCTCGGTCCTACTCCCAGCTATGGTCTATTCCCTAGTGGCACGAAGTTTCAACATGCTCTGATTTAGAGTGGTAAGATGGCTTGATGACTAGTTTCCAAGGTTTGATCCGGATTTGTGTGTTTTTCCTTCTCATAGGATTGGATAGAAATCTTGTTCGAAAACTTTATTTGAGTAGGTCTTTATACGGATTTGACCAAAATAACTTTCCAAGTATTACACATTTCTTTGTTAGGGATTAATATATACGTAGGGTGACACGGTTTCAGAGGATTTACAAATTTTGTAAAACGGGTTCTTAATCATGGTGTGGATAGGATAATTTTCACAAAAATTGACGTCTGACATTCCTTAACAAAATTTTGATAAAGTTTGAGCAGAAGAATTTAACGCATCAAAATGAGTGTTTCAGAAGGATATCACTATGAGTTTTATGATTTGATATAAACATATTTTAAAGGGAAGGTCCTTACGATAGGAATATCATAGGGGAAGGTGTAGTCGGGTATGTACATCTACGTAAGTTTTAATTGTTTACGGACAGAGTTTAGTTGTCATGGCTGAGTGGGGTTCGATGCTTAATACCAGGCGGTTTCATAAACATAAGTATTCAATTTACTTTAACAATACCAAGAGGTAGTGACAAAAATGCTTTCCAGGTGAGTGGATAGTTCACCGGGTGATTGTAAGATAGTTTATAAAACGATTTGTAAAACAGTTTATAAGGTAATAGGAAAACAATTTATTATTAGCAAAATGACAGCAAACTGCAGTTTAGTTTGTGATATAGTTGTAAGGTAACAAATCGGTTTATAAAATAACTTGTGAAATGATTTGTAAAACAGTTTATAGAACGAGAACCATTCGTTGTTTACAAAATAGTTGTAAAAGCGAGATGACCTCTCAGTTTTATATATAAATTGCCAGTAAATGTCAGGAAGTGATTACTTCACTTTTCTTGATAAAATTAAGTAGTTTGGAGGGTTACTGTATGATACAATGTGTGAAATAACTTTCCGAAATAGTCAAATAAGCTTAAAAATGCTCAAATAAATTGTCAAATAATAATAAGTAAATTTTTATTATTATAATAATGTTTGGAAAAATTACGGGTGGTTACAAACAGATTCACGTGATCGAGCTTACAATTTTATTACTACCGGAGAGACGTCCGCAGAGATGATCAGTGGTTCAGTTTTGTGATTTTGGTGTAATCGTTTCAACTTTCGCAGGTTGTGAAGTGTGAAGTAGCCTACATATGTGAGAAGATCTTGCTGATTTCTTGCATGTTACCCCCAAAACGGAGTTTTCGCAGTGAGTATAATTGTGATTATGTGACTAGTCAGATTTGCATAGTGTGGTTTATGGTGTTATCTACAAATTCTGCTGCGTACTTAAAACTTCAAAAGTTAGAAGACACGTTAACTACATCAAAGTTTCGAATCTGCTGAAGACAGTTGTCAGTTTGGGGGGAAGCTGATTCAGTAACTTCGCCTAAAAGAAGTGTACGAAGAAGCCGCTAAAGACATGCAGCATGAATTGGGGGGAAGTTAATCCAGTTCATGCCTATTACATCATTTGCCTACAAGTGAAGAAAAGTTCTCAAGACGAGGTACAAGATGAAGACAAAGAGCGTAAACTGCAGTCATCCTCTGCATTTGAAGAACTTATGAAGACTTTATTTTACTTATTTTTGTACTTGTAGGAAATGGTGTAAGTAATCCCTTATGTCGTCCCATTGGGGGAAGATTGTTGGGAATGCTCCTAACACGTAAATGGAACGACATTTACGGGATTACATTAGTTACTATGTAAGCCACATACACAAGTACTAGAAACGTCATTATTGTAAAGTTATGTGTATGTTTGGATATATATACCTCTCCATACTTCCATGGAGGGGTGAGACTTGTGTGTGTATTTCACCTTTCATTATCATTTAATAAAACACCATTTAATAAAACACCAGGTTTCCTGTCTCTCTCTAACTATGGCTTTGATGTATTTCCATCATACCCGACCTCCCAAATCACAATATCATCCAAAATACGATCCAACATTATATTTTGTTTTACCAAAAAAGAAAAATTCAAAACCATTCATCCTTTGATATTGGTAGGTCTTTTTGAATGTTGAATGTGGAATTAATATGTTTAGATCAACAATGGAAGTTGTGATATTTCAATTTTTATACCGGTAAAATGCATCATGCTATGAAGAATACTAGACCTTATGTTAACAAAATATAAGTAGCACTCGTGGTTAAATAAGTTTTCCAATTTGGTTTGCCAAAAAAGTATACATATTTGTATATCCTGCTCAGTTTGAATGTTGTTGCTGCAACCATATTTGTTGACGTACGCATATTCCCTTTATTAAGTTGCGGATATATTTATGTTGAACTTCTTGCAGTGCATCAACACTTCTGGGAGTGATATCAGCAAGCTCCAGTTCTACGTGGACATGCTTTCTAAATGCCCCAAATCTTGATATGCAACTCCTGTTCTGAAAGCCCTTTATGTTATGAGTTTATTGGATGGATTTGTTTTCAAGAACAATGGTGAATGAAATAATAATAATGAGAAATGTGTGGTTTTACTAGGCTTAAGAATGACGATTTGAGGTTGGTTAAAAGTGAAAGGATTACAAGTGGCAATAATGCCATTTATTTGAGCTACCACAAGCACTAGTCAGGTTTGGAGTGACATGAGGCTGATTTATAAGAGCATTTGGGTTTTCATGAGTTGTATCCGGGGATAGTTGAGCTGAGCCTGCCAGAGCACGAGCTAGGATCGTTTATATATATATATCGGGCTCGAGCTCATATATATATATATATATATATATATATATATATATATATATATATATATATATATATATATATATATCGGGCTCGAGCTCGTTTTAAGCCTCATAGTTTGAGCTCGAGCTCGACTTGTGAAAATTTTCACAAGCTTGAACTCGGCTCGGGCTCGACTAATTTATTTGATGTGTTGAAGGAAATAAAGCTCAAATGAAACTCGACTTATTAATTACACTAGCCTTGAGATCTTTATTTCTTTTAAGTTCGTTTATGTAATATATATATATATATATATATATATATATATATATATATATATATATGAGAAGTTCATTTAAGGACTAAATTTTTGTTGCATACTGAGGGACAAATCTCTACCATCCATTTAATTTGAACTAATGGTGGGGATTAACCTAAGATTTAATATGGAAACCTAAGTTCATGTTTTTTTTTTTTTTTTTCCTTTTTCTTTGTCTTTTTGTCTTTTTTATTTATTCACTTCTTTTTTAACTTTTTTTTTTTTGTCTTTGTTTTTATGTTTTTTTAAATCAAGTTGTTTTTTTTTTTTTTTTTTTTTTTTTTTTTTTTTTTTTTTTAATTCATGTTTTTTTCACTTTATTACGTTTTCATACGTTTTCGTCCGTTTTCATACGTTTTTGTCCGTTTTCATATGTTTATATACGTTTTCAGACGTTTTTATCCGTTTTTATACGTTTTCGTCCGTTTTTGTAAGTTTTCGTCCGTTTTCAGAAGTTTTTGTCCGTTTTCATACGTTTTAGTCCATTTTTATCCATTTTTGTCCGTTTTCATACGTTTTCTTCTGTTTTTTTACGTTTTCGTCTGTTTTTTTACGTTTTCATCTGTTTTCTCCGTTTTCATATGTTTTCGTCCGTTTTCTTACGTTTTTGTCCGTTTTCATACGTTTTCGTCCGTTTTTATACATTTTTGTCCGTTTTCAGACGTTTTCGTCCATTTTCCTACATATTCGTTCGTTTTCTTACGTTTTCGTCCATTTTCATATGTTTTCGTCCGTTTTTAAATGTTTTCAGCCATTTTCAGACGTTTTCATACGTTTCTGAATATCACAAGTGATATTCTGTGATACTCAGGATATCACAAGTGATGATACTCAAAATATCACAAGTGATGATACTCAGAATATCACAAGTGATATTCTGAATATCACAAGTGATTTTCACGATTTTTTCATTCACGTTTCTGAATATTCGTCCATTTTCTTACGTTTTCGTCCGTTTTCCTACATATTCGTCCGTTTTCTTACGTTTTTTAATTCATGTTTTCGTCTGTTTTCCTACATATTCGTCCGTTTTCTTACGCTTTCGTCCATTTTCATATGTTTTCGTCCGTTTTTAAATGTTTTCAGCCATTTTCAGATGTTTTCATACGTTTCTGAATATCACAAGTGATATTCTGAGATACTCAGGATATCACAAGTGATGATACTCAGAATATCACAACTGATATTCTGAATATCACAAGTGATTTTCACGTTTTTTTAATTCACGTTTTTGAATATTCGTCCGTTTTCTTACGTTTTCGTCCGTTTTCCTACATATTCGTCCGTTTTCTTACTTTTTTTAATTCACGTTTTCGTCTGTTTTCCTACATATTCGTCCGTTTTCTTACGCTTTCGTCCATTTTCATTTGTTTTCGTCCGTTTTTAAATGTTTTCAGCCATTTTCAAACGTTTTCATACGTTTCTGAATATCACAAGTGATATTCTGTGATACTCAGAATATCACAAGTGGTGATACTCGGAATATCACAATTGATGATACTCAAAATATCACAAGTGATATTCTGAATATCACAAGTGATATTCTGAGTATCACAATTGATGATACTCAGAATATCACAAGTGATATTCTGAATATCACAAGTGATATTCTGAATATCACAATTGATGATACTGATATTCTGAATATCACAAGTGATGATACTCGGAATATCACAATTGATGATACTCAGAATATCACAAGTGATATTCTGAATATCACAAGTGATTTTCTCTGATATTCAAAATATCACTTGTGATATTAAGAATATCAATAGTGATATTCAGAAACGTATGAAAACGGACGAAAACGTATGAAAACGAACGAAAACGGACGAAAACGTATGAATGCGGACGAAAACGTAAGAAAGTGAAAAAGAAAACGTGAATTAAAAAAACGTGAAAATCACTTGTGATATTCAGAATATCACTTGTAATATTCTGAATATCACAAGTGATTGTTACAAAACATTAGTTGAAAATCACTTGTGATATTCAGGATATCACTTGTGATATTCAGAGTATCATCACTTGTGATATTCAGAGTATCATCAATTGTGATATTCTGAGTATCATCACTTGTGATATTCTGAGTATCACAGAATATCACTTGTGATATTCAGGATATCACTTTTGATATTCGGAGTATCATCACTTGTGATATTCTAAGTATCATCAATTGTGATATTCTGAGTATCATCACTTGTGATATTCTGAGTATCACAGAATATCACTTGTGATATTCAGAAACGCAAATTAAAAAAACGTGAAAATCACTTGTGATATTCATAGTATCACTTGTGATATTCTGAGTATCATCAATTGTGATATTCCGAGTATCAGTGATATTCAAGAACGTATGAAAACGTCTGAAAATGGCTGAAAACATTTAAAAACGGACGAAAACAAATGAAAATGGACGAAAACGTAAGAAAACGGACGAATATGTAGGAAAATGGACGAAAACGTGAATTAAAAAACGTAAGAAAACGGACGAATATGTAGGAAAATGGACGAAAACGTAAGAAAACGGACGAATATTCAGAAACTTGAATTAAAAAAACATGAAAATCACTTGTGATATTCAGAATATCACTTGTGATAATACAGAGTGATATTCTGAGTATCATCACTTGTGATATTCTGAGTATCATCACTTGTGATATCCTGAGTATCACAGAATATCACTTGTAATATTCAGAAACGTATGAAAACGTCTGAAAATGGCTGAAAACATTTAAAAACGGACGAAAACATATGAAAATGGACGAAAACGTAAGAAAACAGACTAATATGTAGGAAAACGGACTAAAACATTTGAAAACGGACAAAAATGTATGAAAACGGACGAAAACGTATGAAAACGAACAAAAACGTAAGAAAACGGACAAAAACAGATGAAAACGTATGAAAACGGACGAAAACATATAAAAACGGACGAAAACGTATAAAACACACAAAAACGTATAAAATCGGACGAAAACCTATGAAAACGGACGAAAACGGATGAAAACGTATGAAAACGGACGAAAACAGATGAAAACGTATAAAAATGGACGAAAACGTATAAAAACTGACGAAAACGGACGAAAACGTATGAAAATGGACGAATATGTAGGAAAACGGACGACAACGTCTGAAAACAGACAAAGATGTATAAAAACGGACGAAAACGTATGAAAACGGACAAAAGGAGATGAAAACGTATGAAAATGGACGAAAACGTATATAAACGGACAAAAACGTATAAAAACGGACGAAAACGTCTGAAAACGGACGAAAACGTATAAAAACTGACGAAAATGGAAGAAAAAGAAAATTGACGAATATGTATGAAAACGTACGAAAAAAAAAAAAAAAAAAAAAAAAAAAAAAAAAAAGATTAAAAAAAAACGTGAATTAAAAAAAAGGAAAAAAAAAAAAAAAAAAAAAAAAAAAAAAAAAAACATTTAGAAAAAACGTGAATTAAAAAGAAAAAAGTCAAAAAAAAATTAAAAAAATAATAAAATTAAAAGAAAAAAAGACAAAGTAAAAGGAAAAAAAGATATGGACTTAGGTTTCCATATTAAATCTTAGGTTAATCCCCATTAGATCAAACTAGATGAATGGTGGAGATTGATCCCTTGGTATGTAAACAAAGTTTTGTCCTCAAATGATCTTAAATCATATATATATATATATATATATATATATATATAAAACAGGAGGCGTTACACGTAGATAATGCCACATAAGTCCACGTCATTGCCATGTAATTGTCATTAAAAGCCATGGCATCACATTTAGTCCACCTAAGCAACTATTAATCAACCAAAATTCGGATAAATTAGAATGTGTTCAAAAATTTAGTCCATTACAAGATTCGAACCCGGATCTTACCGCACACAAACATGCGCTTCAACCAGTGGAGCATGCAAATTTGTGTGATATACCATTGCATTCACAAACTGATATACTCAAACTAATCCGGCTAATCCTTTCATTAACTAGATCCCTACAATTTTGCACTAACAAACCGGAAGCAATTAAATCTTAATCGCAGAAAACCCTAATGTCCTTCTTTTTCTACAGTCTCCTCCAAGATGCACATGTTCATCTACTATCATCTCAACCAATTTTCATTGTGAGGTAGGCATTAAAATAATTTACAAGCTTCTATTCTTTTATTGAAATTTAGTGTTATCTTTTTACCTTTCTATGTGGTGCAATTTTATAGGTGACTGATATTTGGTTTCCGGATATGGTAGCGAAGGGTACGTGGGTCTGATCTTGGGAGGCCACTGACGTCATACGACGTATGTCAGGTTTCGACGTAAGTGTCATACGATGAAAAACAACGGCGTCGTCTCCCATGATTGGGTTGCTGGTGATCATCTTTCAAGGGTGTCCACATTAGTGTAAGTCAACAAAAAGTTAGTACGAAAAAGTTGCTACTTTCACATAATTTCCTATTCGTGTTAAGAGGCATACTTACTCTAAATTTAATGTACGTTCAGGGATATTCACCACTTTGTTATCGGCAGCGGTATCCGATCTAATATTGGTTGCAGATTAGGCAATACTCCCGCACAAGTTGCACTCTGTTGGGGTTTGCAGATAGCTCATTGTGCATTTCCCAAACTACAAATGAAGTGAGTATCAAAGAGAGCTTCGTTGTATTTGATTAGTCCATTATTGATGACTTCTACACAAAGTTTTCTAAAACTGAATAAGAAAGCTTATTTTACATTTTTTTGTTATAATTATTCATCCCGTAGAAAGTTTTAGAATAATCAGCAAAATGGTAAACTTTTCAGAAGTTCAAACTTGCTTTATTGTTCTTATAATATGAATATTATACGGGTATGTTCCTAATTTTTGCTAATACTTTGATAGAAATAATAGGCTTATCAACCTGTTATTAGACTCATCAGCTTATTTTCGAGCTTATAAATGATAATACGCTCATAGGCCACTCATATAAGCATATGAAAAATAAGCCGATAAGCCTAAAGCTATTAGCTCATTGAAAGTGGTAGATTATCATCGAGTTTGTGGCAGTTATAGTTTTGGAAATTTTGGTTGAGTAGGATTTGATGCATTTAGGATTTCTCTCGAAATAAATTAAGAGTATGTGAAACGTCTGTTAGTCACATGATGTCTTGATAGAGAAAACATGACCTCCGTTTGAGATGTTGATATAATGTAAGATAGTTTAACTATAGGCTTTATCATTTGAACACATCCGCTGATCTATGTTATATATAATGTAGAGATATCCGATATCTAAAAACCGATATCTCACCGCGAAAACCGCTATTTCAGATATCGGACCTTGAACGATACGAGATTTTTGACCGAGATAACTACATAGGGGAAACTTTGGTATTGCGGGGATCAGATTTTAATCACACGAGGTTTTTGAAAGATCATGTAATGGAATCGACAATTGTTGTTTTGAATTGGAAAAAGAAGAAGCTGCTTTTTGTGAGATTGAGCAAGATAATGAATCGTCTCATAATTGTGATAATTAGTCAAAAGTTGTGTCTCTACTGTTTTAGAGATCATATCAGAATCCATTTTGTGTCTCTACTGTGGATGTTTTTCTTATCATGATTCTTTAGTTTTCTATTTGTATGAAAAGACTATAACTGAGTCCCGTTCTAAGCATTATGATAAATATAGATACATGTTCTGTATGTGTTTTAACTCTCTCTTTTTTGTGTTTTATAGATTGTAGTTGATTGGGTGAAGCAACTTACGCGTCTACCAAGGTACACAGATCAGATGGTGGAAGACACAAACGCAATATTATATACGGGTAACGGGTGAAAATGGGTAAAATTTTTTAAGGGTGGGACAGATAAGGCCGGGTTGGATTCACCCGAAACACATTTTCTTTAATCAAATGATTATAAAAACTATATTATGCTAATAATAATCTAATGATCTACAGAATTAGGGTGGTTTGGAATTGCTTATTAGGATTGAATTCTGTTATCTATTTACACTCTTATGACAAAGTAGATGCCAGGATCATCACTAAAATGTATCTGTCCTAATGTACTTATTTCATATATGCAGTTAGGGTCATTTATTTTGAGTGTTAAAATTGAAGAAACGATGTTCAAGTAGGTAACTGAAGTAAAACTTGGTGCATGGCTTCATGAGATGTGTGTTGATGAGTTTAGGCTGTTTGAAGTTGTTATAATCAAATTCTTTTAGGAGTTTAGGCTGTTTGGAAGATTTTGACAAATAAAGAAACTTACCGACAAAATGACCAAGAATCGTGACAGGTTACAATTTATTTCCAGTTTTGTCCATGACGAATCAACAAAATGTTAAAATGGATTAGGCATGTGTAATATCAATCTGTTTTAACAAAAATATGAGTTTTGCTTTTAAAATAAGCTTAAAATCAGTTTTTGGTAAAATAAGGGGGTGTTTGGCACAAGAGTTAAAATGGGTCAAAATTGAGTTTCACTGTTCATTTGTCATTAAGCCTATTTGAATTCAGTCTAATTTAGTCATAAAAGCTAAGTTTTAGTAGTTTTAAGCATTAATAAGTAGGTTTGTAGGTTTTTATTGGTTTTGCAAAGTTTAAAGGTTTTTAACTCTCAATGTTGGCTTATTTTTGGAAATTCAGTTTAAGCTCTTTCAAAAGTAGATTTTGAACTTAGATTAAGTCATTTACATTAGTTTTAGAGTTTTAGTTCTATTTAATATTAGTTTTAGTCTTCTTATTCTAATTTTTGACTTAAAATTTGTCATTAGCATCAAATAAAACTCAAAAATAGCAGTCTGCATAAGCAGATGATTAGGCACTTTTTTAGTGCTTATCTGCAGTTCAAATTAATTGAAAATCATATTTCTAAGTTGGTTAGTTGTTGCTAAATACTGGTTGCTAAATTCCATCACAAATCTGAACACTGGCATCAGTAAGCTAAGTGTCCTGATCCCCTTTTTCTATGCTCATTTATAAGCTCTTATTAACGTATGACGTATATAGGACGGTTGGGTTTCAGTTTGAAATCGAGCTGCTTTCAGTGTATCTTCGTAACTGTAACACAGAGGTGGCAAAACGGGCGGGCCGGGCGGGCACGGGCACGGGCTAGAATGGGCACGGGCTTAAACGGGCACGGGCTAGAATGGGCACGGGCTTCAACGGGCACGGGCTAAACGGGCACATGTTATACAAATCGCTTTATAGAAGACCGAAAATGACGAAAAAAATTCCTTTAACGTAATAACTCATTTATATTTAAAAAATTAAATATAATTATATATATAAGTTTTTTCTTCAAAAACGATTATAATATTCTCTAATTGAGAGAAAATATGTGCCCGTTGTGCCCATTTATCTTTTCAATGGGCTAAATGTGCCCATTTCAAAAAAAGGATGGGGCTAAATGTGCCCAAATCTTTTACAAATTAGCCAAAATTAGCCCATTTTTTTCATTGCGGGCACAAATTGCCACCTCTATTCGTAACTGTAACACCGAGGTGGTTTTCCATGTTTAGCGGTGCATTAGGCCTATTTGAACACTGTCATCAGTAAGCTAAGTGTCCTGATCCCCTTTTTCTATGCTTATTTATAAGCTCTTATTAACGTATGACGTATATAGGACGGTTGGGTTTCAGTTTGAAATCGAGCTGCTTTCAGTGTATCTTCGTAACTGTAACACCGTGGTGGTATTCCATGTTTAACTGTAACAACTGGATGTGTATGACGTATTGTGCATTTAGTTACGTCTGACGTATGTAGGACGGTTGGGTTTCAGTTTGAAATTGAGCTGCTTTCATGGACCAAAGTAAAGGACATATGCAAAGATGGTGGTATATTGAAGACAATACTAACTGAAGGAGAGGGTTGACAAACTCCTAAAGATCTAGATGAAGTACTAGGTTTGTTATCCATCCATTACATGTCATTACATTATCCAGATGAAGTACTATGATTTTTTGTCACATGGGTTCTTTTTATGCAGTCAAGTATGAGGCTCGGCTTGAGGATGGAGGTTTAGTAACAAATTCAGAGGAAGTTGAGTTCATTGTGAAGGATGGTAATGAATGCCAAATTTCAAGTATGATTCACCCGTATACAGACGCACCCATGCTTATGCCATGATACTTGTGTAGGGTGTTTCTGTCCTGCTTTAGCAAGAGCTGTAAAAACTATGAAGAAGGGAGAAAACAGTCTTCTTACCGTGAAGCCACAGTGTTAGTTATTTTGAACTTTGATCAACACATAAAATATCAATTTGTTCACGTATGAAGATTGAATCTTGATGTCATATTTTGACGTCTATGCAGATGCATTTGGGGACAATGGTTGGGAACCAGCAAGTGGTAATGACGGTGTGGTGCCACCAAACACTACCCTCCAGATAACACTCGAGTTGGTTTCATGGAAGATTGTTTCTGAAGTTACAACTGACAATAAGGTTTCGAAGAAGATCTTGAAGGAGGGAGAAGGATATGATCCCCCGAACGATACAGTAAGTCATTTTTTTATAAACCCCTTTTTCAATTTGTTATAATTAATTTCAATTTTGATTCAATAGGTATAAGCCAGTTGAAGCTTTGAAAACTGCTCTTGAAGGGTCTCCTCCCAAAACTAGAGATGAAAGATGCAAGGTGGCTTGATCTTTTTTTTTTTCTCTCTCTCTCTCTTTAAGATCTAATTGTTTTATTTATTGGTTTTACTTTATGAGTTATGTTGGATTTTGGGATAGATTGGGGAAAATGATTAAAGGGGTGTTTGGATTAGCTTATTTTACCGGCTTACGGGCTGTTTGTATTTGGAAAAGTTCATGAGCTTATTTTTTTTTTGGTTTAGGAGGTAATCAAGTTGAGCTTATGTACTTCAATAAGTACATAAGCTAAATTTGATAAGATCGTTCATAAACCGATAAAAGTGAGCTTATGAGCTTTTACAAATTCAAATGAGCGTAAGCCGGTAAAATAATTCAATCCAAACACCCCCTAACATTAGATTGAAACCGTAGGAATTACTGTAGGTTTTTGTTTAGATAAATTAGAGAAAGAAAGTTTTGAATACCACTTTTAATTAGTAGGTTGAATTGATCACAAACTCACAAAGTAAGGAATTGATGATTTAAAAGGATGTAATTGGACAGAAATGATTTGGGAAAGGTCTAATACCTGAAACGAAGCAATTTCGTTTATGCTATATTGGTAATAAGGATACACGCAGTTGCTACATATGTTGGATACGATACCTGATTTAGATTGTAAACTGGTTTACTTGACAGTTACGACAGTTATCTGATATAGCCATTTAATCTTTAACAAACGATAAAATGGAATATTTGGAACTGTTAGTAAACGTCTCTTTGATGTGTAGCAGTTGAAACGTCTCTTTGAAACTTGTGTAGTCTGCAAACTGGATTGGGGTAAAATATATTGTTAATTCATTTTTTGTTCCATGGTTTAGTAGATTAGTTAATCATGATGAATGTGTTGATCATGATTACAATATATAACAATTTCTTAATCTTAAATAAAAAGACTTCATATATTTATTAAGGGTTATATATGACCTCGGTTGAGATCTGAGATACCCATTCATAAGTAATGATGTAAATGGGCAGAAGTCGCCACTTTTATATGCGAGCATCTGAATTCAAACCACTATTGGTATATTTGGTTTGCATGTTAATAACGTTAATGTTGTATCACAAGCATACAATTGGAAACCATGTTGGCCTCACAGTGGGTGGTTGAAATGGTCATTTTGAGCTCAACGTTTTCAAGGAAATGGTTGCTAGCTCCCTTTTACATGTAAGTGGCCTTGTAGAATCATAATTATTTGGTCATATGTTATTTGTTTTGCTTGTCACAAGATATGAAAATGTATATATTTAGTGCTAAATTCGTAAAAAGATGGTTCCCTGTGTTTTATTATATACTCACTGTGGTGTTGATTTTATTTACAGTCAATAAGACTAATTGCCGACGTGTCAGCTTCTTTTGAAAAGAACTGTGTGAGAGACATTCAAGCTAATAGAGATAGTATTAATAAGTTATTGCACGAGGTAAGCTAATGTTCAGAAAACTTCAAATTTATAACGCAATCTGATCCCTAAAGTCATTTCTGATTTATCTTTTTTTATATGCAGTCACTTATGCTTGTGACAACTTTAAATCCTGTAAGTATCCGTTCGAGTTCAAAGTTCTACACATGTTATTCATTTACACTTTTTTAAATATTAACTGAATGATGTGAATTACCATTTGAAGTAATTTACCACAGAAAATTAGATATGACAATGATGCAGCGGTTGCCAAGACTGCTCATAAGCAGGGATGTACTCTCAAGGTGCGCGTTGTACCAGGCCATACTTTATTCCAAATATCTTGCCCTTACTATATTGACCTTATGAAAGTCTTTGTCACAAAATGCAATTTATTTTTCCACACCTTTACTCTGTACTTTCATGAATTAGTTCAGCAGATTATGCTAATCCCATGTTAGGCTTGGTCCTAACAATATGTGAATAAGCCAATAACTACAAGCTTTATTCTGCTTCAAAGAGTTGTCCAAGCTTGAGAATTTAGTGTAAAACTGGTTGAACTTTAACTTATATTTTGTAAGTATTATTTTGCTTCGCTAGAGCCTAGAACAACTATCTATATAATCTCATTTTAATGTAACTTCATAATAAAAGTTGAACTCTTTTTGGGCAAAGGGAGAATATATAGTACTGTGTATGTTGCAAGTATTCCAGCTAGAGGTGCAATTTCAACCCATTTATGTGAAATTGGTCAATTTGTGTTAGTATATCGTATTGATAATGGGTCAAACTGGTCTAACATGTTTGTTTAGCTATAGTTCCCTAATACACTTTGTTTAATGCTGCAGTTCATGAGAGACTTCTTCGGACAAGTGAAGACTTTCTCTGGCCTGTTGATTCTACTTTTCATGGTCGCTTCATCATTGATGTTGATTTTCTGAACCTGCAGGTTTATTCAGCAAATGTAAGCAACTTGACTTCATGACACTTCATTTCATTTCTTTCATGGTTGGATGATCATAGAGCTGCAAATTACAAGTCATTTTTGAAGAAATAATTTTTTTTATTTGTACTGATAATTAGTCCAAGTAGTTAAAAGACGAAAATAACCTAAACAAAGACGGGTAAATGTGGGATTTGGGTTGAAAATATGTCGGGTTTAGTTAGGCTGATACTTCTTTAAGCTTATTTTAGGCACTATTTTGTTGTTTCCAACTTTAAGAGTTATATGATATTCCCTACAATTTTTGAATTGCTAAATACTGATGTCCGCACTACCTGATTGTTTCTTCAAAATGATATTATCTGTTTAATACGATAGATTACCAGCATTACCTTAGTTAGGAGCCTGTGGAAACAATAGATTAATTAATTTATCTCAGAACCAGATGTTACACAAGTATACATTATGTGCAGTTCTTTGTTAGTGTCAGATGGCAGAAAGCGAGCTCAAGAATTTAGGGATGTCGGAACAGAATACTGGAACTCATTATTGATGATTGTTTGTTTGATTTTTTTTCAGCGGATTTATGATTATATGATAAAGGACGATGGGGGAAGCCAAAGATGACCTCAAGCTAACCCATGAAGACCGCACGCCTCATACTTCCATTATTGTAGTTCGTTATGGTTTGGGGACAAACCAGATTATAATTATCTTAAGAAGATTTTACGTGACCTCTTTATCCATGAAGGTAACATCTCCTAGCCATTGACGACATAAAGCTTTAAGGTCACAGATGAAACGTGTACCAGTAATTGAGAAATAATCTGAAATTTTGTTATTCCTTCACAGTAATTTCTGTTGTAGTAGCTTAACTTGCTGCAATTAGGTGTGTCTGGGATTATGTTTGCAAAACTGATTATGCATTTAGAAGATATCGTTATAACATAGGCTTTAAATCCGCGTTTTTGTCTCTCGGAAAATGAAGATACTTACTTTTTTTACTGTTGGTTTGGCAAACGCGGTTTTTTGATATTTCACTAAAAAATGCAATCTTAAACACCCCTAAATAAATTATACAATGACTACATATACATGGAGATTCAGTTGAGAGACTAAAGGGTTTTTTTTTTTTTCTTTTTCTTTTAATCCCTGAACCCATTCGAAGTAGCTAACAGTCACACCTTCGCAATGTGCATATATACCAAAAAGTACTATAATACCTTTCTTTGACAGGATCTATTTGCATAAATAAGTTTGGCATGTTTGGGATTAGTTACTAAGACTGTAGCATATAAAGGGCCTGTTTGGAATTGCATACTAAAGCTGCTTATAAGGGCTGTTTGGAATTGAGTATTAAACCTACTTATAGGGATGCTTAGGATTTCTTATCAAGAAAATACGGACTCCTAAAAAGCCCCTATAAGAAGCATTAATAAGCAATATCCGAACAGTTTCTTATAATCTGCAACCTTAGTAAGCAATCCCAAAACAACCCCTTTACAAGCGGCTTTATTTATTATGATATCTACTAAGCCGCACATCTAGAAAAGTTTTGTCACAAGCGTGCGTTCCTCCTCTACCCATATATTTGCTTCATGATAATTTGTTAATTTTTTTTGCATCTTTATGTAAGCAATTTGCTACTTATGATCAAATTCTTGAAAGCCAGAGGTGGAGAGCTTCTTACCAGCTTGAAGCGAGCATAAAACTGTAAGTTTCGAAAATGAGTGAAAAAGAACTTAAAATACTACTTACCACACATTTTAATAGTCACTATCCGAAGGTATGGTCAAAAACAGTGGTTTAAAAAGCTTGGCTACAGGCGACCAGACATGACTCGACTGCACATTAATGGTTCCAACTTCTGTATTTCTACCTTTAAATTTCATGGTATGTTTTTATTAATAGTTATGCTTGGCTTCAAATTGTTTTATCACTGAATGCAACCTCCAAATTTTTTTTTATTCTGATATATGTTATTATTGTAATCATCATTAACACATTAATTATTAATCTAATTGGACAAAAGAAGTGTTTGTGAGTGAAACCAAACCAATTTGACATGTAAAAATGACCCATTGTTGTAGTTGTTGCAACTCGTGATATGGGAATCGGGAAAAATGGCAGGTTTCCATGGAACTTGCCTTTTGATCTCAAGTTTTTCAAGAAACTAACAATGAGTACATTAGATACCACAAAAAAGAATGCTGTTATCATGGGTCAAAAAACATGGCAAAGTATCCCTCCTCAATATCAGTGGAGGTTTATTTCAATTCACTAGATAATGACAAGTCCGTTTCTGCTGGAATTCTGCAATCCTGGGTACCTCTTAATGTCACTATATACCATAGTTACCGAATACGCTGGGTTAAACACGAATTTAGTATTGGATCGAAATGTACCAAATCGAAATTCGGTGTGTTCCAATTCGATGCGGTACGATGTACCAGATTAAAAAAGTCGGCGTTCCAATTAATTACAAATCGGTGTTCCAATTAATTGCAAATCGGTGATCCAATCATACCCAGAAACATGTTTGTTTTGATTTTGGAAATTAGGGTTCATGCGTACGATTTGGGATTTTTTGATTTAGAGTGTTTTAATCCAATTAAGTTAGTGGGTTTTGGTCGGAATCATGTTATAAACATGATACAAGGATCCAATCATACCCAGAAACAAGTTTGGTTTGATTTTGGAAATTAGGGTTCATGGTACGATTTGGGATTTTTTGATTTAGAGTGTTTTAATCCAATTAAGTTAGTGGGTTTTGGTCGGAATCATGTTATAAACATGATACAAGGATCCAATCATACCCAGAAACACGTTTGGTTTGATTTTGGAAATTAGGGTTCATGGTACGATTTGGGATTTTTTGATTTAGAGTGTTTTAATCCAATTAAGTTAGTGGGTTTTGGTCGGAATCATGTTATAAACATGATACAAGGATCCAATCATACCCAGAAACACGTTTGGTTTGATTTTGGAAATTAGGGTTCATGGTACGATTTGAGATTTTTTGATTTAGAGTGTTTTAATCCAATTAAGTTAGTGGGATATGTTTTTCGAATTAAGTTTTTGTTTTGTATGGTACAACGAATTTCAAATTTTAATATACGTACCACTTCGTACCGTTTCGTACCGAAATGAACCTACCCCCTTCATACCGAATACGTGACCTATAGCGAATTGCGTACCCGAATTTCGTATTCGTACCGGAGCGTACCACGTATTAGGTAACTATGCTATATACATAATGATGAATGGGTTGATGTGGGTTTTGCTTTATCTTTAACGGGTCAAACAGACGAAAAACAATAATAAAATAGCAGTGTAGCCGTAAAATGCAGATTCTTAATGCACACGTCCTAGAGGTTGCTTGATTAGATTTTTTTTTTGTAGATCAACCCAACACACTGTATCCGTTTCACCTGTTATCCTATCTGCTAGACACTTGACATGCAACAAAACTACTCTAACTCCATTTGAGGTATGTAACTTCTATTCCAAATAATGTGGATTACAACTTACATTTGAAATTTAGGAAGTTCTTAAATTTGTTTGGAAGTATGTGGTTGGGGTGTTAGTCCGACATGAGTCATACATCGTCAATTGATCCAAATGAGAACGGACCTCCTTCTGATACCACACTAAACACATCTCAATCGACTGAAACTCAAAACGTCACCGAAGTAACATAAGCGTCTTCAAATGTAAAGGTATATCAATTGCTGTTATATGCAACTTTTGGTCATTTATCATTTTTTATGGTTTATTTGTATTGTAATTCTGAGTTGTAACATTTTAGTGATGTGAGCTTGCATACAATTACTATATAGTTGTTATAAATGAGTTTATTCAAAACTATTTTTATTATAAATGGGTCAAAACGGGTAAGTTTTTATATATAGTGTGTCAAAATGGGCTTGGCCGGTTTGGATACACGCCAATGCTTTATCATCCTTGCTTTCTGAATTTAATTAGTAATTATTATGTTAAACATGATTATAAATCTATAATTTGACAAAAAGAAAATGCGGAGCAATTTAGGATATTCCAATTAGTTGCCATAAATAACAGATATAAAAAAAACTGAATGGTAAATTGTCAGCTGACATATATGACTTATCTGTAAATTGGTATACAGAACCAGCTTTTATGCTAATTTTTGTTTGAATTTCAGTTGAGATATGCCAAACACCTTTTGTCGTTCCATCCGAAATCCACAAGCGGCCGCGTCCTGCAAGGAAAAGTAATACATACATTTGATTATTCTAGGTTCACACTGATTACTATATGTTACATTTGTTACCATTAACATTTCACCTATCGGTTCGCATCCTAATTCTAATGATATGAAGCTCATTTACTTAAAAGTGTATTAGAGCAATTTAGATGTAGCAAAGTAAATATCACTTTTTACATGGTTGAATGGAATGATGTTATGACTGTGGTTGGTAAGGTGGCAGAATTACATTTGACATGGATGTTGCAAAACAAACTTTCACTTTTTTACTTGCACTGAATGAAACAATATAGATTGGGTGGCTGGAATTGCAATTCATGTATCAACCCACTTTTTAGGGACCATTTTGTCCATCATTATACTTCTATAAAATAGTTAAATGTTTTCATTTAGGAGGGAAGGGAAGAGGACGCTGCAACTGTTGCTCCAAAAAGGAAAAGGGGTAGACCTCCTAAGTTACAACCCAAAAGCCCCAAGACTCCAGTCACAGGTATTATTTAAACCTCCTAAATATTTGAATATCATTGTTTGACAATTCGTTAGTGTATAGTTTTGAACATTTTTTTCCTTATTAAATATTACTGCAGCTGAATATCATCAGAATGGAGGTGTTGGACCAGCTGAAATTTCTGTGGTGGAAGGTGCTCAAGTGACGGAAGTTAGTTCACCTACAAGTCCCGGAACCAAATTAGTGGAAAAGTGTCAGGAACCTGTTAAGGAGCCAAATTAAAATCCTATAAAGGAGCCAAATGAAATATCTGTTAAGGAGCCAAATGAAAATCCTGAGCAAGATGCAAGTGCTCAACGGGGGAAGAAAAAGTATTCATCAGCTACAGGTAGACGAGGAAAACGGCGGACAATCAGTGTTAATGAATCTATAGCTCAAGGTGCAGGAAATCACTTTATTATGAGTTAGTGGATTATTATTTTCAGAGTTTACTTTTTGTTCTAACAAGTTTTGCCGTTTGGTGTTAGTAAGTGGTTGATGTTGTTACAACATTATTAACAACATTTGTACTTGATTTAATTTCTTATAACATCCACATTGAACTGCTTTTGACTTTTCATCCAGCTCACTTCCAAAAAGCCCAACGCCCAAAATCTTTTATCACTGAATGCAACCTCCAAAATTCTTTTATTATGATACATGTTATTATTGTAATCATCATTAAAACATTAATTATTAATCAAATTGGACAAAAGAAGTGTTTGTGAGTGAAACCAGACCAATTCGACATGTAAAAATGACCCATTTTGACCCGTTATCCATCATGTCACCTCTAATATATATAAGATCTATACCTTTTGGGTTTTGCAACCGACGTCTGATGTTAGACGAAGCCAAGCAGAGAAAAGAAGTGATTCTATGAAAGTCAAACAAGGTGAATGGATGTCGTTTTGCTCGCAGTAACCAGATATCCTAGCAAAAGTCTCTTCTGACTTTGGATAGCAAGAAATATGGATGCTTCCCTCTATTACTCCACCAGTTTTTCTTCCAGCTATAACGCCCATTAGTTTTATCTTTACAGATAATAAATATTATTAATAAGCTATTTTATATTACAGGTCCAGCAACATTATAGTTCATTAGAAAAGCTGTTGATCCAGCTGCCTCATTCCTAGCACCTCTTTTTGCCACTTAAAGCAAAGAGATGACGTACTTTCTTTGAGCAATCTTATGATCGTCTAAAAGCATGGTTTCAATGATTCAATACCACACAAATCAGGTAACTATTAATCGTTTTGGTATTAAGTGTAAAACGATCATGACATGACGTGCACAATGTGAGGTTTCAATAGGATTATGATAACGTTTTGAGTTTAAATCATATACTATGATGTTACAAAAATCTTTGTATATTTTAATTGTTCTATAAATTTTGACGTTCATTTATTTTAATTGTTAACGCATTCAATATAAAAAATGGTACGCTTATCAAATTAAAATGCAAAATTATAAGTCTTGCCCGCCCATCGGGCGGGCTTCGAAAACTAGTATATATATATATATATATATATATATATATATATATATATATATATATATATATATATATATATATATATATATATATATAGGGTAAAGTTAAAATAAAAAGACAAATATCCGTACACTACGTAAAAAGATTTTTTTTTCCTTAAAAAGTTCGCGAAAAAATCCAAAAAAATTCTATAATATCGGGTATGTTGGTGCATAAAACTTTTGTGAAAGAAGTTTTTCTGATTTTGAGTTTTTATACGTTTTTTTTTAATGCACAAAAAACGAATTTTGATGCGCAAAAAAATTTTGATGCACAAAATTTTCAACTTGTTTTAGTTAGATGCGCAATGTTATTTTGATTAAAAAAGTCAAAAGAACTTGGGTGCAAAAACGAATTTTTGATGCACAAAAAAACGATTTAATGCACAAACGTATTTTTTCTTAATTTTTTTCGGAAAAAATATCCACTTTTGGAAAAACTTCCTTCATAACTTTTTCATGCACCAACATACCTAATCTTGTGGAATTTTTTTGGAATTTTTAGAGAAAATTTTGAAAAAAAAAAAATCTTTTTACGTAATGTACGGATATTTGTCTTTTTATTTGATCTTTATCCTACCTATATATATATATATATATATATATATATATTATATATATATATATATATATATATATATATATATATACATGTATATTTCTAGGGCTCGTTTAGGCTCGTGAGCCTAGTCGATCTTTATATATAAAGCTCAGGCTCGAGCTCGATTATTAAATGAGCCCAAACTTAGGCTCGAGCTAGTTTAAGCTTGGCTCATTCGAGCTTTTTACCGATCTGATTTCTAGCTTTTCACGAGAGCTCGTTTCCATCCCTAGTTTGCACCAACTACAATGTCAATACAACATGAATACTTTCATGTAATTTATAGTTAAGAAAATGGGGAAATGATGCCTGCTTTTCCATGCAGGCAATTGACTGCTTTTCCTTTGTATATAAAAAAAAACAATTAAATTCTTTCATTATATCGCACATACATGTTTCCCCCCTTCTTTTACAAAGGAAAGCAGCCAATAGCCTGCGGCCATCATTTCCTCTAAAATATAAGTCGAGATTTGTATCTTTTTTTTAAAGGCAGTTGAGACATGTATCTTGCTAGTGGAATATTAGACCTTTTACTCAAATATCAAGTTATTGAGTATCTTTTTATTGACTCTTCTAACACGACTTTTGAGATGACAAGACATTTCTTGGTTATTGATTTTGGGTTGAGACTTTTATCTCATGGCCTCTTTGCTCCAACCTCGGCACCACATATGATTTCACCGCAAAACGGTTCAACCATTCTCAGCGCTCCTAAAGTACGTTTGCATTTTATGACAAAATCTATCCCATTAAGAGTTGAACTTTTTATATTTGTTGATAACTTGCACAATATTAGTTGGTAGTTGTAACTATGTGTGAGCATATTTGACATTCACTGAAATATAGATGGTTAGTTTAGGCTACTGTGGGGAATTGCAGCTTGTGATTCCAATAATGACCAATAAGCAGTCTTTAATAACCAAACCACCATTATAATGTTTGGCTAGTTATGAATGTTAGATATATTTGTCAGTATATGATGCTTTTTGGGTAAACTGTTTTAACCCAGTAAATGTATTACTCAAAAAACAACTAATAAGTACAAAAGATGTGGGTGAATCTCACATCTTAGCCTGTTACATAGGCAAACTCCATCCCAAATAAAACAAAGAAAACGACAATTACATTTGACTCAAAATGAAACAATAAAAAGCCAAATATAAAGTTCAATCTGTTGGAATTTAAATATCATAACAATTATATAAATAAACACATAAACATCAAGAACACGCAACGGAAGCATAAGAATCAAATACATGTAATTAATTAACCGAAAACTAAAGAAACGCGTACCTTTTAGCAATCCAAGCAATTAGGTTTTATGGAAAAACCCCAAATCAAGATCAAATCATAAACCCTAATAAATTAGGGCTTATGTAAATCGTATTATCCCTAACTCAATCAGGGTTCCAGTTAAATCAAAATTAGGATTTCTCTACAATCATGTACACACGTATTAGTAGCAATTCGATGCGAAAGGCTAGATTCTTGAATCATAATAGCTTAACAAAACACTTTTGTTATGCTCAAGGTCTATAGCAAATCCCTTCATGGGGCTTCACTTTAATCGACCAAGGCATAAGAGAATAAGAAGTTTGGCCTTCTATTGAAATCAAGTCCCAAAGAATGAATACAAGGAGATGTATTTTTACTATAGACTTGGTATCAAGTTACATAGGATTTCCTATGTGGGATTCATCCCAATCGACCAAATATACAAGCCCATAAGGAATTCTAGATCCTTTTTGACATGCTTCCTTATTTTCGTCTCCCTTTAACGACCGTTAAGTGTTTATTGTGATTAATAATTAAATATAACGTTTTATATTAATTATTTTAACATCGACTCTCATACGTAAAGTGTGAAATCCCACAGGCTTGTGTTCGAATCCGGTCATACGTATATTAATTATATCCATAAACCTTTCAGCTCCCACTTGGATATACCTTAATATAGTAATGACACTGGTAGCGTCTAGCTTAGCACCCCAATGCCCCCAGAACGACCCTGAGTGTGGCTTCCTGGAAAACCATTTAATGATTCATCATTGTACTTATCCTTTTGTTACTAATACCTTGTCAACTATGGATATGGATCAAAGTCATTCCATAAGTTAACTATTCTGTTTCTCGTTTTATCTGATTGAGCAAGATTACCAAATCATCTGAACGTATTCCAGATAGATCTTGGGTATGGCCGTACAAACATCTTGTCAACTCTACGAGGGCCCAGCAGTATTAAACTTCGAATCTTATTCGAAGGAACAAATTCTTTCTTGACTACAAGCAAAACCTATGAATTTTGCAACACTTCTGAAAATAGCCCTTATAACCACCTGTTACGGATAGCGTTAGACTATTTCACAAAAATGTACTACATTCATGACAGTTATCTGGTATCTCAAGTCTGATGATAAACATTCATGATTTACTTAATGACAAAGATCCATAAGTACAATCATGTGGTTGAGATCTGTCCTATATTCAATTCATTGAATATCATATGAATTTGGTATTTCCACGCATCAATATACTTTCAAGTTTATTCTACCAAAACTCAGATTTGTCTTATTTCAATGATATTCCCATATCATTGATCGACAACGGAGTATTTAGAATAACATAAGTTATTCACGGATTTAAACATGCAAATATAGGATACAATCTATTACTAATGGAAATAAACGTACAATTACTAATGGAAATAAACGTACCAAGTACTTTAATTCATTATAAATAATAATTTTTTAACACCCCTTATCCAAATACTAAATAGATCAATGCATGATAATTCTAGTTGATGAGTTATGCCTCAAGTTATGACAATCACACTTGTTGACAAGCCATAAATCAACCAACTTTGATTTATCGAAATTTTGAGAATACTTATTTCAAGAATTCAATTAGTGAAGTTCTTGTATGTGTGCATTCAAATATCTTGATAATGCCACATAATATTTCATAAAGTGTGTGACATCCTCAACCACCAGTTTATGATAATCAAACTTTCAAACCTTTTAAAGTTTAAAGTATTCTTATTCTTTAATGTATAATGCAACTATACTCTTAGTTGAGCACAACTAGTTCACATGGACATTAACAAGAATAAAATCCTACCATGACTAGTATTGAGTGTCATCTCAATTAAACCAGCATTATTGTATACAAACAACAATATGCTCTTTAAAAAAATCCATAAACTTTAATATCTATTGTGTAATGTTTGACGCCTTCCAAACTTTCAAGTTTGTTGGCTATGACAATTTTCAAAACAATTGACATATTGTTCATTAATAGAATCTGGGAGCAACTCCAAGGAATGCAATTCTAAATCCAAGTATATTCTATTTTATTACACTAGTTATCTAATAACTTTCAATTAGATATCAATGTTGTCAAATTATCTTGCATTCAAGCATGATACAACAATAACATGATGTACATGAAAAAACTTGAGTCAGACTTAGATTTCATGCAAGTTCTATCTTTTCAAAGATATATATCCATTTAGACTTTCTAAAAGATATATCATGTTCTATTAGATTTACTTACTTACCGTACATGTTTATAACAATAAACATATATTCCAAGGTTATATGTTTTACTTCTTAAATCTTTTCAAGTGAAGTTTCATTCCAAACTAAGACTTAACATTTAACTTATATGGAATGTTACTGCCCATATGTTCTACAACATATATGATTTAAGAAAATAACCATAATACTCCCACTAGCTCTTAGAAATACTTAGGAATTATCTTATTTTAATTATCAAATCAAAACTTGGATTTATATTTAAACATAAGTATTATCTCTAAGATGCATGCATTAATCCATTCATGAATTATTGCACTTTGTACACTTCTAAAGATTATTTGAATTCAAAAACTCCTTTCGATTACTTACCGTCCTCGCTCAAGTAATCACTCAAGAAAGAGTTTTGATATTCCATTTTCTTTTTTCATATTAATGAAGATAGGTATGACAATTATCATCTTTATATATATATAATGTGCCTAGAAAAAAATATTCAATCACACTTAATTAATTAAGTGTGATTAATAATCTTAATATAAGACAAGCATTAAATATGTGTACAATATTGTCCATATGATTTCTACACAAAGATTTAAACCACTAGGGTTTTCCATCTCTTTGAAGAAACTCGTATTCATTCTATAGTCTAACCATAGATTTCAAGATAAATTAAGTGTGATTAATCAAGATTTCAAGATAAATAGTCTAACCATATTCAATCACACTTAATTAATTAAGTGTGATTAATAATCTTAATATAAGACAAGCATTAAATATGTGTACAATATTGTCCATATGATTTCTACACAAAGATTTAAACCACTAGGGTTTTCCATCTCTTTGAAGAAACTCGTATTCATTCTATAGTCTAACCATAGATTTCAAGATAAACCAAGTTTCCAAAAATTGATTATCTTCATGGACATCATCTTAACATTCATAGTATGAGTAATTTGCCAAATTCAATGTTTGCAATACCTCATTATGATTAACAGGTTTACCAAGATCCTGTAAATCATATTCCTCCGCATATTAATCAAATATCTGAGATATCCTTGCGGATCTATGAATGAGAATTCCATCATCTTGAGGTTTAACATTTGCATGTCTAGCCTCATCATGATATTCACTAGTGTATTTTAGAAGATTATGTATCTTGTAATTTTTGTTTAATCTTTTATAAAAATATGAATTCAAATTTTTAACCAAAATCTGTTAAAATGTTCCAGAAAAACCTTCCCCACAAAAGGACAAAATTGGCCAACGTTCAGTAGGGGCGGCCCCCTTAATTTTACTAGGCGGCCCCCTTAATAATTAAGGGGACCGCCCCCGCTCCAGTAGGCTCCAGCTGTCCAGATTTTTCCCTATAAATACAAGCCTTCTCCTGGATTTTTTCTCAACCCTTTTGCACTAAAACTTTCTGTTGTAGATCTCATTTCATATCTTAAATAAACCTTTGATCATGTAATCTTAAGCATTGGTTTCCAAGTGATCCAAGCTTCCACCATCCAAGTGCAAAAGAAGAATACTTCTATCAATCAAGATTAGAAGTATTACAACTTAGTATCATTTTGTTACTTAAGTTGTGTGTTTAACAAAGTTTGTAAATCATTCATTCATTTGTATGTAAGGTGTGTGTTGTAGATTAGTGTTGTGTGTAAGTAGTGAAGATGTTGTATAAGTAGTTGTGGTATAGAAGTTGTGAGGTCAAAGTGTAGAAGTCTTGAAGCCGTTGTGTAGAGGTCGTGAAGCCGTTGTGTAGATGTCGTGAACCCGTGGTGTAGAAGTTGTGAATCCGTAGCTTAGAAGACGTGAAGTCATTGTGTTGAAGTCGTGAAGCCGTAGCATAGAAGTTGTGTAGCGGTCGTGTTGAAGCCGTGAAGTTCTAGTCGTGAAGTCCTAGTGTTGAAGTCGTGAAGCCGTAGCATAGAGGTTGTGTAGCGGTCATGTTGAAGTCGTGAAGTCTTAGTCATGAAGACATAGTGTTGAAGTCGTGAAGCCGCATCATAGAGGTTGTGTAGCGGTCGTGTTGAAGTCGTGAAGAAGTCATGAAGCAGTCGTGAAGCCATTGTGAAATAGTCGTGAATAAGTTGTGTAAAAGTTGTGTTGTGAAGTTGTGAGATTGGTTCTAGCTACGATTAGAACTCGACATTTAGCTTTGTGTCGTTAAACCCGTGTAAGCCAAAGTTGTGTACGGTTTTCTCCGCCATAAGGGAGCTTATTGAAGTTGTGAAGAAAACTCTCGAGCAAGGTGTGCTCGGGGAGTGGAGTAGGGAAAGGAAGGTGTCCTTGTAGCCGAACCACTATAAATCTCTCGTGTCTCGGTTAGATCTTTCCATACCTTATTTATTTCTTTACTTGCATCGTCATTACTTTCATACACATAGGCTTACATAATTGCTAGTATTAATTAGAGGTCGACTTCACATAAAGATCAAATTGAAAATCCATTCAAGAAACCAAAACTTTTACAATCAATTTAAAAGAATACATATATAACTAATAATAAGATTTAAGTTTTATTTTTCATAACAAACTAGAATCTAAGTGTTTTAAAAATAAACAAAGGTTTTCATAATAAAATTAAAAAGACGTAAAACTATTCAACCCCCCCTTCTAGTTTTCCACAATTGGTATCAAGAGCCACGTCAATCAAGATCTTTAAAATATACAGTATTTTAAAACTTGAATCGATCTATGGAATTCGAAAAATATCTAGAAGGGGAATCTTTGCTAAAACCACCACTATTTGAAAACTATACTTTTCTTGAATGGAAAAATAAATTTGAAACTTATGTGAAATCAATTGATCTAGATCTTTGGCATGTCATTTCGATTGGTGATTTTGAAAGTCAAACAAAAACGGATTTTGAAAGTAAAATTGATTATTTGAAAACGAAGAATGAAATAAATAATAAAGCTAAAATAATTATTTATAAAACCTTGCTGAAAGTTGAATATGAAAGAATATCTTTCTGTAAAACGGCAAACGATATTTGGAAAAATCTCTTAAACTTTCATCAAGAAAAATGTCAAGCCAAAGATAAGGATTTTGATCTTGTACATGAATTAGTTATCTTAGAAAATTTAATAGATAAACATTTAGATAAAATAGATACATGTGCTACTAGTTCAAATGTTGTTAATGTAGGTATTAACGACGAAGACTACATGAATCAACTCCAAAGTGAACTCAATCCAAAATCATGGAGTGACACAGACGAAGGAGAAGATCATGATCCGTACAAGACATGTTCGGGTCAAGCCACTTCGGTTTAAATAAGATCATCATCTGAGACATTACGAAGAAAAGCTAGGACGTGAGGTAAGTTCTCTATTTAAAATTTCATAAGTAATTACTTCATGCATATAATCTTATTAATGCCTTAGGATATGCTTAGTCTGATAGGTTGCTTTGCCTTTACACTTTAGTTATATTCGTTATGTGGCTTAATAAACTAGAAACCCTTTAGTTAGCCCCCCTAAGTGTTAGTGAACCAAGCAATCTTCATATTTGGTACTCTTCAATAGGTAAATTTAGGAACTTAATTTTTTTTTCTAAAAAGAGAATGACTACTAGAGAATCTATTGACTAGAAACTCAATTTGACCTAACGGTTGAATTGCTTCTATGTGAGAAGTTGGGTGTGTGTAACCCGTAAAAACGGTCGTGTTTAGCCTGAATTGAGCACCACTAGTAATAGTCTCATACTCATTCTCCAACTTGAATACATTATTCTTCCTAAATATACCTAACGATAGTTTACTGTTATGAACTTTGCTTTTCACTAGAGCTTTTCATTCCTAGATTTATGTCATCTTGCGTATATAAAATTTCTAGATGTTTACTTGCTCCTATGTGATTTGACTGCATGCCTTCGTAATTATTTGTTTAGTTGAATGCATTGTCATTATAATAGCTTTTGTTTTTCTCTAACTATTCTGACATGATGTATTTTTGTATTTAGTCATAATACATGCGTAAATGTCATAGGATATGTAGAAAGAGGTAGCATGTGACAATAGACTTGAGCATGAGATCTTTTATAAACCATTATTTTTTAAACCTATAATTAATGGGACTTATTTTTAAATTTGCAAAAACTTCACATTTTGGAAAAATAATTTTTCAGAAGATTATGACACATTTCTATTTTACATGTTTCACCATCCTACCTTTCTTCCAAACTTGTGTCCATAATTACGTGTTTATCAAAACCAAAGATTGGAAAAAATATGTTTTCTTTCCTCATAAAAACATTTTGAAATAAAACCAAAACTATTTCACTAAAATATTTTTCACATCCACATAAAAATCCTCTTTCAAACATTGTTGAATAATGCCAAAAACATTTCTTTAAATCATGCATGGTGTTCTCATATCTGTCATCTATATTTATGTATGTGACATTTATAAGTGAACTAAATTTGAAAATAATCATAATTTATTCACTAAGACCTCACTTGGTACAAGTCTAGAAGTCCATGCTATCACAACTCTACATTCCCATGCACATAGATATTCATTAGGATTATTTAACTAGCTTATTAATCTTCCTAAATATGATACTATGAATTACTTGGTGCTATGTAGTGTTTTCTTGTCTAACTGATGAACTCAAATAAGTACATTTTATTACTATCATTTATCCTATTAATTTGACTTGTTTTATTATATTATGTATGAGGATTGATACTTAATCGTTTACTTTTGTAATTCTCAGGTAAAAACAAGCATTTGGTGAAACTTAGTGATTTTGGACTAATTATGGAGCAAAACATGCAAGAAGTTAAGAGTCTACTGAAATGAAGAAGATCAAGACTAATCTGCTCCAGATGCGCCGCATCTCACTCATTACATACGGCGCATCTCTATTAAGATATCACCAGATACGATCCAAGATACAAGAGGACATGCGCCGCATCTAATCATGGAGTTACGCCGCATCTTCTGGCGGTGTACGAATATTCCTGAATATTATAATCTTGGACCCCACGCGAAGTTAAGTCAATGCGCCACATCTACTTAATAGATGCGCCGCATCTTCCCTCAGACAGAAACTATAAATACCCCAAGGCCAGACGAATTTCGAGAGCAATATATTAGATTCGAAGACCGAAGCAGCAGAACCCTAGGACGAATTCAGTCAAGGAGGCAGCACAAGACACACCAAACGAAGATACAAGAGCTGTAAGAAGGTGCTGCATGTGTTTAATTCATTAAGTAGTTTTGTTTTATTGTGTTAGCATACTTTAATTCATCAGGATTGGTGGCTTGTGTAATGTGACAACGAAAGATTGCACTCCCTTTAATACTTGCTTTCCCATCAATTAAAGTTTATATGTTGATGTCTTTGGTTACTACTTATTAGTGCATTGATAACCTCTGTGTTTATTAGTGGCTTGCGGGCATTTGACTGCGGAAAATAATGTGGCTCCCACGGTTATTACTAAATTGATCACTTAGGAATAACTTTTAGACATAAGTAATCATTAAGGGTTTACTCGCCGATAAGAATAGGACCAACGAGAAAGGGTTAACTACATACACTTCATATAAAGCTATCAATAAAACAAGTGACAATCTACTTAATCATAAGGACAGCCCTCTTATTGTCTCGAGTATTTATCTGTGTACGTGTGTGCTACTTGCTGATTCGTGCCTATTGGTTTATTTTATTATTTAATTGCAAACAAATCGTGCCAGTCTCTCATGCTGAAACCCCCTTGCGTTAGGATATTAAAATACTGATTAGAATAACGAGATAATACGTTCCACTCTTAGTGATCGACACTCTACTTACCATTATATTCATACTGACCGGGTACACTGCTCGTTAAGTGTGTGTGTTATTGATAAGTCGGCTAAATATAAATTTAAAACTTGAGTAGGCATTAAAACTGCTAAACCGCAACGACACATCACGCGCATCAAGTTTTTGGCGCCGCTGCCGGGGAGTGAATTGTTATTATCTGTTAATTTGATTAGTATTTTAATTAGGTTTTTCTTTTTATTAGATTAATTGCATCATTGTATTATTTTGCATATTTGTTGTTTTGTGTGTTATTTGTTTGCTTTTATTTTTGTTTTTGTGTTTATTTTTGTTTGTGTGTTTTAATTTTTGTTTTTATTTTTCGTATTTTTTCTGTTCTGCTATCGTTGTACTGTGCTAAATCAAACGATACGGCGCATCTGATCTCTCAGATACGGCGTATTGCGTTTAATTTTTTTTAAATACAACGCGTTTAATTAATTCGATACGACGCATCTTTTCCCCAAGATACGGCGTATCTGTTTTTAATAAGAAAATTTTTTCTAAGCGATAAAGTAATACGACGCATCTGTTTTTGATAAAAAAAAAATTTTCTAAACGTTAACGCCATACGACGCATCTGCTTTAGCAGATACGGCGTATCTATTATTTTAATTAAAAACAGTTTTCGAATTATTAAACAGATACGGCGCATCGATCTCTGTCGATACGGCGTATCCTCTGAATCAAAAATCTCGTATTTTTAAACATAACGAAAGTACGGCGCATTAACTTTCGTTAATACGACGTATTTAATTTTAAATAAATATCGATTTTTGATTAATTAATTCGATACGGCGCATTCATAAATTCTAAGCGGCGTATCTATTTTCTGGATAAAGTCTGATTAAATTTTAACGATTATAAGATACGGCGTATCCAACTTTTTGGATACGGCGCATCGTCTGCAGATATCAGTAACTTTAATTTTTCGTATTCCGTTTTCGTTATTAATTATCTGATATATTACTTTCTTGAGCATACCCTACTGATATTTTTGTGTTGATTTCAGGAAGTGCATGACCAGGAGTTCTACGAAGAACTTGATTCAACCTTTCGAAGATCCTGAACGAGCCCTACATTCGCTTAAAAGGCTTTTCAACACAAGAAGCTTTGATCTTTCAAGTTCACTCGAGCTTGATTACTTTTTTGAAGAAAAAGAGGAAGTTGAAACAGAAACAATGGGCGAAAAACACTACTATGGAGGAATACATGAACAGTACCCGTGCTGATTACACTTCAGGAGTTGCTAGACCTAAGTTTGATGATAAGTCGAAATTTGAATTGAAGGGTCAGTTTCTCAAGGAACTTGGAGAGAATGCTTTCAGTGGGACGGAACATGAGGATGCTAATGAGCATGTTGAAAAGGTCCTGGAGATTGCAGATTTGTTTACTTCAGAAGGAGTGACTGACGATCAAATCATGCTAAGAATCTTTCCACTCTCACTAAAAGGAGCTGCTAACAAGTGGCTAAGGAATGAACCTGCGAGTTCAATCACTACATGGGGAGATTTGAAGAGCAAATTCCTGAAGAGATATTGTCCACCTGCTAAGACTGCTAAAAAGATGGAGGCTATCAATAGTTTCAAGCAAGAGCCTGATGAAACTCTTTATCAAGCTTGGGAACGATTTAAAGATTTATTGGTAAAATGTACTCAACACTATCTAACCCCTATGCAGGAGATAATATTGTTTTATCAAGGATTGGACGTGCCTACAAGACAGATTTTGGATGCTAAGGGAGCTGTACCTCAAATGAGTGCAACTAATGCTAGGAAAGCAATCCAAGAAGCTGCCGATCATTCTCAAAAATGGCATGATGGGACCTCTACTAGATCTAAGAGCAGCACTAATTTTGACGGGATTGCTGCTATTCAAGCTCAATTGGATAAAATTAGTAGAGAAATGAAGAAGCGTGATGAAAGAGCGTATGCTGCCCAAGTTGGATGTGAAAAGTGCGAAGGACCTCACTACACTAAAGATTGCCCGAACAAGAATGAAAGTGAGACGTTTGAAGAAGCATATTACACCCAATTTGGACAACCATTCCGACCTTCGGGGAGATTTAGGGAAGCTACACCGGGATTATATCAAAGGAACAACTTCAATCCCGCTTATCAAGAAAGGAGGCAGACTTTAGATGATACTTTAAAGCAAATTATGACCGATGCTGCTAAAAGACATGAAGAGAATACTGCTATGATCAAAGAAATTCGAGCTTCAACGGACACTACTACAAGAAATCAAGGAGCTTCGATCAAAGCATTGGAACAACAAATTGGTCAAATGAGCAAAGTTCTTCAAGAAAGGGGATATGGAAGTTTACCGAGCTCAACTGAAACCAACCCAAGAGACCATGTCAAGGCCATAAGCACCATTGAAGAAGTCACTCCTAATATACCTAGAAGATCGATGAATGGTAATGATGGTGCAAGACCCGAATTTTTCTTTAATTCTTCAATCAGCTTAAGGAGACTACTAAAAGAGAAGACAAAGATTGAAGAGGAGATCAAGGCAACAATGAAAGAAGAGAGCCCTGCAACCGACTCAAATGCCTTGCCTCATAAAGAAAGAGACCCAGGAAGTTTTACTCTACCTTGTTCTATTAATAATATATCTTTCAATAATGTGTTAGCTGACTTAGGAGCTAGTGTTAGTGTTATGCCTCTTAAGACATTCGCTACCCTAGGACTAGGAAAATTAGCACCAACTAAGTTACTTATTGAATTGGCTGATAAAACGGTAAAACGACCTGAAGGGATTGCTAATAATGTGCTAGTTAAGATTGAGCAGTTTATTTTTCCCGTAGACTTTGTTATACTAGACATGCCCGAGGATGTTAAGATTCCTTTAATCCTCGGAAGACCTTTCTTGTCTACTGCCCATGCTAAGATTGATGTGTTTAAGAGAAAAATCTCATTAAAAGTAGGGAATGATAAACTAGTCTATAAGTGCCAAGATCCGGTTAAAAGCATAATTAGAGGTGTTTATGTGCTAGGATTAAGAGAGCGTATGGACCTCGATCTTGAAGCTAGACTTATAGGAGAAACATTGATTCAAAACAACTCAACTAATCCTAATCATGAGAACTTAGAGGAATTCATTGACCTTAATGTACCTACCGAACTTAGACGCAATGTTGTTAATGATTCTGATGATGAGTGGTATGATTGTGTAGTAATTAATAAACGTAGGAGAATAGTTGAGAAAACGAATTTGAATAATGATGTGTTTATTGAACTACCACCCCACCTTGCTTATTTGTGCCTATATGATAATAAGAATTTCCCGTCTATCATTTTGTCATCTCTGCCCGAAAGGGACAGGACTTTGTTTATGCAGATATTAAAGAAGAACGGCGTGGAAATTAAGGACGAGCAAGGAGTGTTCAATATTACTGAATTGGCGATGAAGGAGCGCGATGTTTCCGACTCCTTCAATGATCGATATTAAAGAGCTGAACGTGAGTCTAACTTGAAGACTCTGGAATAAAGACAAGTGCTTACCGGGAGACAACCCGGAGAATTTTTATTATTCTGTTTTCTGTGTCGAGTCAGTCAGGCCCGCATGAGGATACGGCGCATCTCAATCCTGAGATGCGACGCATCTCCTGCAATGGTCATATCTTATTTTAATTTTTCTGCATTTTTATTTTCGACTTTAAAACTATTTATCAGTTTATTTTAATGCGGCGCATCCCTGGTTAAGGATGCGGCGCATCTTTATTCTGATCCGTATTAATTCCAGGCTCGATACGGCGTATCTTCTTCCATAAGATACGGCGCATCGACTGACCTGATGATTTTCAGTTTTAATTTTTAAGTTTTATTTTTCCTAACTACTAATGTATTATGCAAGTTTGAACCTTTCTTATCTTAGGTGTGTTTTAAAGTGTTGGTGGTATTATAGTTTCCTGGATTTCCTGTGGATACATCAAGTATGAAGCTCTAACGTTCTCATCCACAAGAAAGATGATTTTTGCTCTTATCAAATGGAGGATCATACCGAGCAAATCTCAGGGGAGTTTTCCTGTTCTAATTCTTTTATTTTCCAGTTTTTAACCTTTTATACAAACAACGAGGACGTTGTTTAACTTAAGTGGGGGGATTGGAGAATTAGAACACTTAACAATTACTTGTCCTAAACTTTTTCAAAAATTATGCTTAAAATGTGCTTAATATATCAAACTTAAAAATTTTTAGCATGTTTTTGTTTAAGATCTAAGTTGCATAGCTGCACACATGACGTTATTTTCAAAAATTGTGATTTTTCAAAATTCACAAATCTATGAGTGTGCCGGTGACTTGTAAACTTTAGAACTTGGCTTGTATACTATTCGAGACCACCATAATAAGTATTATATTTATATAATTGGAATGACTTGTCTAAATTGGTAAAATTCTAGGATTACACCCAAATAGCCTATTATATGTTATGTGTTATTAACTAACTACACTAGTTAGTTAACCCCCGTATAAACCCTTTTGTTACTCTCATTTTTAGAGTAAGATACCCCTAGAAAAACACTCAGAGCCATTCCTTTCGTTTCTTACACCTATGTTTAAAATGTTTCGTTACACCCTTACACCTTAGCCTACCCTGTAGATTAAAGTCCGTGGTTGGTTAATTGCTATAGGCAAAGTGTGTTTCCTTACATTACCTGTGTTCGCGTGCGTAATTCATTATCTATGGTTAGGTCGGGAAATTGCACAATGCAATTGGAGTGAAAGTAAATATTGTATATCTTTGAGTTTATTTCTCGTGTGTTTACTACTTTCACTATTACCGTTATTTCTGAAATATGAAAAGTATGGAAAAATTATCCAGAATTATCATTATAGTGATGTGGTGAAATTTTACACATCTATGTTTATGTTTGAAAAAAAAAAAAAAAAAAAAAAAAAAAAATCGAAAAAAAAAAATAAGAAAAGAAAAAGAAAAAGAGTTGGATGTTTGTTTTAACCAACTTATGTAAAGTTTTGTATTAAGTGGTCGATATCACCACTAAATGTTGTACTATATCTATGGATTGAATGGGAATTGGCAGTTATGGGAACGCCAATTAAGGTTTATTCTTTGATTAAGATCTTGTTGAGTATAATTCGTGTCTACCTAAAGCGTGTGTTTCAAGTGTTAAAGCGTGAGTTATTCGATGATATGAGTCTTATTCATGGGATGGTTGGGATAGTGATTAACCACACTTAGGATTTTAATTTATTTGTTTTGTTTATTTTTCATTTTACACCAATTTATATCCCAAATGTTATCCATGCCCTTTATTATTCTTTATCCAACCAAACCTTTGATTTATTGAGATTAGGGATTTGAGCAATCTTAAGTATCGTAGTCGTGGATTCGACTATGTATTTATGATTTTGTCTCCCTTTTTGATATATTATTATTGGTGAAGTTTGGACCTATCTTTAGCCTATTCGAGTTAAGGATTTGAGCAATTGCAAGTATCGTGTTCGTGGATTCGATCATGTATTTGTGATTTTGTCGCCTTTTCTGGAATTTGAGATCGATAGTGAAAGAGAATAATTAACCCTTAAGCCTACAAACCCTTTTTACCGCTTTAGACTTGTTATTCCTTAGCTTTAGTGGAGGAGATGTGTATACTTGCCAAGCTTATGATAGAATATTCGTCACGACTGGACAGTTAAACGATTAGATTTGATTTTATCAACTTATTTTACTTTACTTCTAATTCGTTAAGTGTTTAGTTGTGTGACTATGAAATAAACGAATACATGCTTAAATATAAAAATAAATCCTAACATCTTTTAGGATACATTTTCATAAGAGAAATTCTAAGGTTTACTTGGGGACAAGTAAAGTTCAAGTGGGGGGATATTTGATGAACTCAAATAAGTACATTTTATTACTATCATTTATCCTATTAATTTGACTTGTTTTATTATATTATGTATGAGGATTGATACTTAATCGTTTACTTTTGTAATTCTCAGGTAAAAACAAGCATTTGGTGAAACTTAGCGATTTTGGACTAATTATGGAGTAAAATATGCAAGAAGTTAAGAGTCTACTGAAATGAAGAAGATCAAGACTAATCTGCTCCAGATGCGCCGCATCTCACTCATTACATACGGCGCATCTCTATTAAGATATCACCAGATACGATCCAAGATACAAGAGGACATGCGCCGCATCTAATCATGGAGTTACGCCGCATCTTCTGGCGGTGTACGAATATTCCTGAATATTATAATCTTGGACCCCACGCGAAGTTAAGTCAATGCGCCGCATCTACTTAATAGATGCGCCGCATCTTCCCTCAGACAGAAACTATAAATACCCCAAGGCCAGACGAATTTCGAGAGCAATATATTAGATTCGAAGACCGAAGCAGCAGAACCCTAGGACGAATTCAGTCAAGGAGGCAGCACAAGACACACCAAACGAAGATACAAGAGCTGTAAGAAGGTGCTGCATGTGTTTAATTCATTAAGTAGTTTTGTTTTATTGTGTTAGCAAACTTTAATTCATCAGGATTGGTGGCTTGTGTAATGTGACAACGAAAGATTGCACTCCCTTTAATACTTGCTTTCCCATCAATTAAAGTTTATATGTTGATGTCTTTGGTTACTACTTATTAGTGCATTGATAACCTCTGTGTTTATTAGTGGCTTGCGGGCATTTGACTGCGGAAAATAATGTGGCTCCCACGGTTATTACTAAATTGATCACTTAGGAATAACTTTTAGACATAAGTAATCATTAAGGGTTTACTCGCCGATAAGAATAGAACCAATGAGAAAGGGTTAACTACATACACTTCATATAAAGCTATCAATAAAACAAGTGACAATCTACTTAATCATAAGGACAGCCCTCTTATTGTCTCGAGTATTTATCTGTGTACGTGTGTGCTACTTGCTGATTCGTGCCTATTGGTTTATTTTATTATTTAATTGCAAACAAATCGTGCCAGTCTCTCAGGCTGAAACCCCCTTGCGTTAGGATATTAAAATACTGATTAGAATAACGAGATAATACGTTCCACTCTTAGTGATCGACACTCTACTTACCATTATATTCATACTGACCGGGTACACTGCTCGTTAAGTGTGTGTGTTATTGATAAGTCGGCTAAATATAAATTTAAAACTTGAGTAGGCATTAAAACTGCTAAACCGCAACGACACATCACGCGCATCACTAACATATATATGTTACATGCTAAATGAGTTGTTTGCATGCTAGATAATAATGTTTAATGAATATGCTTAGCATACATAAGTTATTAAATCCTAAATTGCCTCAAAAGAAGTTGGACTTGCTTGAAACTAAACCCAAAAACACAACCCTTTCAACAATTTTCTGCCAAAAACCCATTTCTAGTAACCTGGAAATCAGCAGATGGGCGGCCCCCTTAATTCATTAGGCGGCCCCCTTAATATTTAAGGGGACCGGCCCCTTAATTAAGGGGACCGGCCCTCTGATGGTCGAAGGTGCTGCTCCCTTTTTCTATTTTTAAGCCCATTTTATCCTATACCTCCCAAAATTCACAAACACATTTTGTCACAAACCACCCTCCAAAATTTACCTTCCACAATCACATCATCACTACACCATAAATACCCATTTGGAGGAGGAAGCTTGACATTTGCCATAACCCAACAAATGATGTTGTTCAAACTCAACCAACACCTAAACCTCACCCTAATGAACCCTTTCACACACATAACCAATCATCCATATGTCCACCTTCATTCACTCATAATTACCCAAGTTCACAAATGTCTCCACCACCAAAAGTGTCACCACCACTTCCACCAAATAATAACCACTCTCCATCATCATCACCTTCCACTCAACACTTGAAGTTCATTGAAGAACTCAAGGAAGCCCATGAGCTTAATGCTCTCCTTGCTTTGCACCTTGCTCAAAGCAACTTAAACCCATCACCATCCATATCACCATCATTACCATCATCACCACATCACTTGAGTCAAATTGAGAAACATGTCAACAATTGTCCTTGTTGCATCTTTCTCCAAAATCAAACCATCATTACCATCATCACCATCCATCTCACCATCATTACCTTCATCACCACATCACTTGAATCAAATTGAGAAACATGTCAACAATAGTCCTTGTTGCATCTTTCTCCAAAATCAAACCATCACCTTAAATGAGCGTCTCACTTGGATTGAGTATCTTCTCACTAGATCTAATCCAACACCACCACTTGAACAACATCAAAACCCTTATTCAACATGGTCAAGTCCAAGCTCTCCACCTCCAATTCCTCCATCAACACTCTCTCCAACATCCATACACCCAAACTTACAACCCCATTAATCCAATTTTTTTTTACCCCCTCTTTACCATCATCCATCCAAAATAATCCAAGTTTTCATGTCTCAAGCAAGTCCAATGGATCTCTTAGGCAATTTAAAATTTTCTACTTATTGCATGCTATAAGCAAAATATGATTGTTATGCTTTATTTCTTGTCTTTAATATATGATTGTTATGCTTATTGCTTGTATACTTGATATCATGATATATATACATGCTTGATGATTAATAACATGCTTATTCCATAATATGTTTTAAATGTATGCATGCGTAATTAACATGTTTATGTCACTATTTAATCATTCTTGATGTACATGATTCAAATGGAGCTTGCTGCAAAAACACCCTAAAAATGACCCTTTTCTGGAAATTTTTCAAATTTGGTCGCCTGGGAAAACACCAGATGGGCGGCCCCCTTAATTCCCTAGGCGGTCCCCTTAATTTTAAGGGGGCCGGCCTACAATTAAGGGGACCGGCCATCTGGGGAGTAAAATTTACTGTTTCTTTTGCATCTTGCGACCCCTTTTATCTAGCCCAAACCTTACCTAAATCAACCATCACCTCCATCAAACACCCATTTTCATTCACCATGCTATCACCAAAATCATCTCTAAGACACCAAAACTCCATCACCACCACCTCAATATTAATCCCCAAGTGCATCAAATGCACCATCAAAAACACCCTTTCATCCATCAATAACCACATCAACTCACACCTTTCATCACCACCATCAAGAGCATCAACTCCACCTCCTACTCAAGAACCTCCATTCACCCAACTTGTCATTTCCATATCACCAATAACACCTCTTGATGCTCATTTCTCATCATCACCAATACCACCACATCCACAACCAAACCATCATCTTTGGTCTTAGAGATGAGATACACTACATGTTTTCATCCCTTGAACACATGCTTAACAACCAACCTCCACCACAACCTCCATCATTTTCACCCACTACACTACCACCACCTTCATTCTCACCAAATTAAGCATATGCAATGCTTAATCAAAAATAATTTTTCAAACCATTTTGTGTGCAAGCCCCATGGAAGATCATGTACTCCTAGAATGATTATGTAGATTGCATTACTTACTAGCTAATGTAGGATTGAATATAATCTTGGATGGTTGTGTATTTATACACAACATTTTTAATGAATGTCTTTATATGCATGCTTATTTTTGCTATATATATGCTTGTGCTTCTAATATTTTTCTTGCAAGTATTCCATATATCGATTCCTTGGTGCCCTCAAATGAGGGGGAGCACACATCAAGGGGGAGTTCTCGTTCCGACAAATTTTGTCTCAAAAACTTGTCGGCATGACCTTTTTGATTCTACAAAAAGGGGGAGAAGTGAATATAAACTCACTAAATACTTGTCCAAAAATAACTTTTTGGATTTAATGAGTTTAGGTTTTGTAATCATCAAAAAGGGGGAGATTGTTGACATTAATAAATGCCTAAAAACATTATCAATATTTATTCATATCTCTATGTTTCGATGATCACAAAATGTAAACTCATTAAAACATAAACTTATAAATTAAACAAGTACTTAGTTGTAAATATTCACTTCTACAACTAAAATCACTTAAGGTATGAATGAACTAATGCTTAATGCATTATATGATCAAAGGAACATTTTCTTAATAACTAGATTTTTTTATAAAACATCAAAAACATTTTATATATTTTTGAAAAACATTTTTGGTATTAAATAAAAATGTTTAATCTTTTATAAAAATATGAATTCAAAATTTTAACCAAAATCAGTTAAAATGTTCCAGAAAAACCTTCCCCACAAAAGGACAAAATTGGCCAACGTTCAGTAGGGGCGGCCCCCTTAATTTTACTAGGCGGCCCCCTTAATAATTAAGGGGACTGCCCCCTATTTAAGGGGACCGCCCCCGCTCCAATAGGCTCCAGCTGTCCAGATTTTTCCCTATAAATACAAGCCTTCTCCTGGATTTTTTCTCAACCCTTTTGCACTAAAACTTTCTGTTGTAGATCTCATTTCATATCTTAAATAAACCTTTGATCATGTAATCTTAAGCATTGGTTTCCAAGTGATCCAAGCTTCCACCATCCAAGTGCAAAAGAAGAATACTTCTATCAATCAAGATTAGAAGTATTACAACTTAGTATCATTTTGTTACTTAAGTTGTGTGTTTAACAAAGTTTGTAAATCATTCATTCATTTGTATGTAAGGTGTGTGTTGTAGATTAGTGTTGTGTGTAAGTAGTGAAGATGTTGTATAAGTAGTTGTGGTATAGAAGTTGTGAGGTCAAAGTGTAGAAGTCTTGAAGCCGTTGTGTAGAGGTCGTGAAGCCGTTGTGTAGATGTCGTGAACCCGTGGTGTAGAAGTTGTGAATCCGTAGCTTAGAAGACGTGAAGTCATTGTGTTGAAGTCGTGAAGCCGTAGCATAGAAGTTGTGTAGCGGTCGTGTTGAAGCCGTGAAGTTCTAGTCGTGAAGTCCTAGTGTTGAAGTCGTGAAGCCGTAGCATAGAGGTTGTGTAGCGGTCATGTTGAAGTCGTGAAGTCTTAGTCATGAAGACATAGTGTTGAAGTCGTGAAGCCGCATCATAGAGGTTGTGTAGCGGTCGTGTTGAAGTCGTGAAGAAGTCATGAAGCAGTCGTGAAGCCGTTGTGAAATAGTCGTGAATAAGTTGTGTAAAAGTTGTGTTGTGAAGTTGTGAGATTGGTTCTAGCTACGATTAGAACTCGACATTTAGCTTTGTGTCGTTAAACCCGTGTAAGCCAAAGTTGTGTACGGTTTTCTCCGCCATAAGGGAGCTTATTGAAGTTGTGAAGAAAACTCTCGAGCAAGGTGTGCTCGGGGAGTGGAGTAGGGAAAGGAAGGTGTCCTTGTAGCCGAACCACTATAAATCTCTCGTGTCTCGGTTAGATCTTTCCATACCTTATTTATTTCTTTACTTGCATCGTCATTACTTTCATACACATAGGCTTACATAATTGCTAGTATTAATTAGAGGTTGACTTCACATAAAGATCAAATTGAAAATCCATTCAAGAAACCAAAACTTTTACAATCAATTTAAAAGAATACATATATAACTAATAATAAGATTTAAGTTTTATTTTTCATAACAAACTAGAATCTAAGTGTTTTAAAAATAAACAAAGGTTTTCATAATAAAATTAAAAAGACGTAAAACTATTCAACCCCCCTTCTAGTTTTCCACAATTTTATCTCTTCAAGATAAAACTCCCACTTTCCTTTTGTAATTTATAAACTATCTATAAATACTTAGCAAGTAGAGCAACACTAAATTGTTCTCTTTTGGAATATTACAAATACACATTGACAGTTCCTGATTCTAGTTTGTTAATGACCATCTTCATCAGAAGTTTAACAAATTCAGAACTTCATTTTAAGACTTAATGTGATTAATCACATTTCATAATGGTGTCTTATTAATCTTCTAGGTTGGAGTCTTATTGAGTATATCCAATCCATACTCAATTTTCTAACCTTGATAACATTTGGAAGAAAAGAAGATATAGTTATCTTGAATCAAACAATACAACAAGAGTTTGATTCTCCTAACTGAACATACCATAAACATGTGATATTTCATTAGATTAATATTGTAAGACAATCTAACAATATGTAAGATAAACTATACCTTTTGGCTTACCTATTTACCAACTAATGTCAACTTAATGATGAAATAGAATTTTCAAGCCAATTTCATGCTTTATAATGCAAGTACTTTTTGACCAAGTCACTTCATGTCCATGTCTCAACAAGAAGACATAAACTGTTATAATCCCAATATACGTTATAAGTCATTTATCAATGACTTCATGTACATGTTTTAATTAAGAAGACATAACAAGTTAACGTCTTACTTTATATTATTACAAGTCTTATAACAATTAAAAGACTTCATGTTTATAAGAAGATATAAACATGTATAACTAAAGTAATCATGAACACCACCTCTTGGTTTCAATAGCAATTTCAAGTTAATTTTATTACTTCATTCCAAGAATACATAAATATTCAAATTGAAGTTGTATTAGATTACTTCATTTATTCATGTCATTCCAAGAATATATAAACAATTTATTCATGTCATTCCAAGAATACATAAATATTAGAATTGAAGTAGTCTATGTTATCATCTTGAAACATGTTCTGAATAAGACAATCTTACATTTAAGTATATAAGTCCTATTAGAACATTAGTCTCTTACCTTGCGGTCAAGAGAATCCATCAATCATATTAATATGTGTTGTACCTTGCACACAATAAATATTTCTCCCACTTGTGCATGGAACAACATCATGTAGCAGATAAACAACACGACACACGTTAGTTTATGTGAATAATATGATTGCGTCATTGACGTTAGCATAACAGTATATGTAGGACTTCATGTCTAGTAAGGAAACGCACATGACTATCCTTAATACATTATGTGAATAATATGTAGGACTTCATGTCTAGAGATAATATGGGTTACTACCAAGATGATAAAGCTTGTAGCTCCCACTGAATTATAGAACATTACAATAATTCCTTATTCAGTAATAAATACAATGCTCCCACTGGATTTGACAACATTGTAAGTGTTTCATAACCAATGAAAACAAATAGTGTACTATTTACTTTCCTACACCTTTGAGAAAGCCCGTACGTAACAATTACTTAGGTACTAAAGAGTATATTCTAATTTGTAGATGATGGACTATCCATCAAAGCTATTAACTTGAAAATTGGGCATGCAATTTCTTTCTTAATAGGTCTACCATCCCCACAATGGTATGTAGTACCTTTAAATGGTCAAAGCAAAACAAATAGATAAAATATGCTAGTTTGTCTTTTACTATTTTTACGGTAATTAGTCTAGCTTCTAATTTAATAACTCATAAAATGTGCAATTCTCTTAACTATTAAAGTTTTCTATGAGTTATATATTAGAATTTAGATAATTCTAATGTTCCTATCATTACCTTTCTCAATCATGAAAAGGAATAGGATTGAGTCTCACTCTTCTCTCATGGAAAGGAGACTAGGTTTATTCTTTTGGTGAAGTTGACTCTAGCCAAAACCCCCTTTGGGTGTAGATCAATTTATCAATAAAAGAATAACCCTCGTTTATGGTTTAACGTTGCATTAATACATTTAAAAGAATTAACAAAATTCAATTTTAATATTTTCGATAATTAAATCTTTAAGAAAATTAAATACCCTTGGTAAATATTGAGAGGATCTAAACACACGTGAGTTGTGTTGATGATACTTTTAGTATATACCAAATAGTATGCGGAATCTACTACTTGATACTTAGAAGATTATGCAATATAATAGTAATGAACTATATGAACAGTTTATGATTTCACCAAACGCTTCAATATTATTAAGTATAATACGAGTGATCTTGCTTATCACTAGGGTTTACAAACCTTGAAGCTTAACAAAACATACGTACAAAATCATCTAACCTAGGACCTCCTTTTATAGCACAAGGAGTCCTTTACAAGATAAGTATAATATTCTAAACATGCAGAATATTCGTATAATTCTAACTATATAAGATATACACAAAATCTATTCTATACTTATCTTCTTACACGTCTTCATAAGCAGTACCATCTTCAGTCTTCAAGCAGTCCAGCAGTATCAACTCCTATACTAGCAGTACTAACTTAGTCAGTTAGTACTATTAGTTATATCTTCAACAACATTAACTTTAAACCTGGCAGTACTAATATTTACACTAGTAGTACTAACTTGATTAGTACTGTTAGTGTTATTCTTCAGCAGTACTAACTCTTCTTTGACAAAACCAAGTACTTGAACATTTAATTCCTAACAATCCTCCCCTAAACTTGTGATTTACCCTAAATCATCAAGTTTCTGAATTAAATCATGATCTTGTGAGGATTCTTCCAAACACTCTATCTTCTTTGTCTTGCAGTCTTCATCTCTTCTGCTTGCTGATAAATCTTTCTCACTAATTCCCTTGCCATGTCAGATTCCTCATCAACTCTGAGCTTTGCAGCCAACATTACAAATAAAATACCAGCTCTCAATGGGTAATCCTTTTCTATCAGCATGTAGACATCCACACCATCTTTTGTAGATACATGGTGAACACCACATGTATCATGCAATCTCCATGTAGTACCAAGGTCATGAGCTTGAAACTGCCATAGGTTATCTTCTGGATTAGGTTCATATAACCTCTTCAATTCCACCCATAACTCCTTGTCTTTGTCTTCAATAGGATCTGTAGACCTGAACTTCTCTTGAACTAGACTCCATATCTTATCTAGATCTTATCTATCAAAAGCCTTGAGCATGTCTTCAAAATACTTGTGAACTTCAGTCTTTCCACCAACTCTAATTATCTTCCAAGCTTTTCCAAGTGTATCTGTGTGTATCTCCCAATCAATAATTGGATGTTTAGCTTGAATAGGATCAACATTCAAAGCTTCTGGAATGATAACCATCATTTGTTGAAGTCTTTCATCAGTTAACTCCTCTACTGTTTCTTCTTCCTCTTTTGTTGGTTGTTCTTCTTTTTCTTGTTCAGCTGTAGAAGAACTTTCACCAGTCTTTTGCTTCTTTGAAGACTCTGACTCTAGGTGTATACCTGCTCTCTTAGCAACTCTGCTAGTCTCAATAGTTTCCATGAATCCTCTTAACAAATGTTGAACTTTCCTATATGTTGTGTTGTACAACTTTTCAATTTCTTCATAAGTTCTGCCTCTTAGTTGTCTTTCAGTCCAATGGTCTTGATGTTTCAAATACTCCTTCATGTACTTCATCTGTTGAGATTTTGTTAGAGGTTTCTTCTTAGCAGCCATCTTCTTACTCTGACTCTTTCTGATCACCTCAAGTAAATCATTAAAGGCACTTTTTTGCTCTTCAGGTGTAAAAGCTGATCTTTCTTCCTCTTGCATCTTCAAAGCCAGTTCCTTGTATGCTTGTTCTTGAGTTGTCCTTTCTTCTTCTTCACTTTGTAACTTTTGTTCAACCAAGAAATTTGCTATTCTTTCTTCTTCTGTTATCATGGCTTGCTCTTCAGCTTGTATTCTTTGAGCAACTTCATAATCATACTCAATTTGAGCTTAAGTCTTCTTGCTGATCTTCTTAGATGGCTCAGCTTCAGTCATGATTGCCTTCCCTTTATCAATTCTTCTTCTTCTAACATAGACTGTCCCAGCAGTACTATCCCCTGCACCAATAGTACTAAGTTGATGAGCAGTAGTACCTTTAAGAGTTCCTCCCATATCTTCACCTTGCCTCCCCTGAATGTGAGCACTCTCTTGAATTAATGAAACATTGGGGTCTTCATCAAGCTTGGCAATCTTCCTCCCCTGTTTGGAAGAATCATCACCCATGTCATCTGAGTCTTGATCATCAGAACTTGAAGATTCTACCACCTGTGCTTTTCTCTTGCCTTTTAGTGACTTGACCTGTTGCTCCAACTTTTTCACCTTCAAAATCAGCTTTGTGTATACCCTTCCAAAGACCTTCTTGGTTGCCTTCAAATCATCTTCTAGGCCAGTCACTTTTTCATTCAACCTGGTACATAGTAGGGGTGAGCAAAACAGCCCGAGTCCCGACAACCGACCCGATCCCGACATAAACCGATGGTCCCGATACCGAATAATAGCGTCTCGGGTCGGGAGTCGGTTTTAATAATTAGTGAAAGTCGGTTTCGGGTCTAGTCAGGTTGAAAACCGACATTATCCCGAGTGTCCCAAGTGTCCTGATTCCCTTTTATATATATATATATCCTTTTGACTTTTGAGTACACCTACCAACTCAGATCTATTCTTATCTCCATCAGATCTCTATCTCTCCCAACTAACTCATTAATCTCATCTCCATCACCATAACTCTATCAATCGATCTCATCTCCACAACATAGCTCAATCGATCTTATCTCCATCATCATAACCCAATCAATCTCATCATATCACACTATACATGTATTACATAAGAACCAAAATCCAGAAGCTATGAGCCGTATACCCTTCGTAGGTCTTGAATCTCACCCGAATAACTAATGAAGAACAAAGAGAGTGTAGGCTTCAAGGTCTCTTAGTTTTGTAGTTGTGTCTTTAGTTTTGTTGTTGTGAAATTGTCATTTAGTTTTGTTGTACTGACAATTTCTATGCATATTTAAGCATCAATGAGCTATGTGTAAAAGATCAGGAAAGAGTAAATGACAATTTGTTAGAGTGGATTTGAATTTGTAATGCAAAGTTGCAAACTGTAAGATTTGATTTGAACATGTAATTTGTAATTTTGTAATGCAAACTGCAAATAAGTGGTGCTTGGATCTGCTTATACTGGGCTATTTTTTTTTTTCGGGCTTGGCTGCTTATACCCGAATTCGAAACCGATTGTCCCGATTGAGCCCGAACCGACCCGACTTATAATCGGTTCGGTATCGGTATTGATTTTCTGCTTGTTTCGGAATCGGTATTTGGCGGGTCGGGATCCGGCCTGATGCTCAGCCCTAGCACATAGTTCTATCAATTCTTGAATTTTCATACTACCCTCAGCACACTTCCAGATGTGTGACCTTCTGGGAGAGGTACATCATGGGGCAAAGACTCAGGCTCAACCAAAGGATGAGTATCTGAGCCACCCATTGCTTCCATGTGGCTTAGGATTCCACCACCTGCATCAAGTCCATGAGGGCTAGATACATTAGGTGTTGCCATAGGTTGGGTCTTAGGTATGTGTTAATACAAATATCGTCCCAAAAACGTTATTTATATTTTACGATCTTTACTTAGTTTTGTTAATGACAAATACAAGGTATATCTTTTAGCAAATCATAAATACAAGTTAAAGTCTTTTTAGAACACATTTACGTTTTACAAGATCACTAGAATTTACATTTTATACATTTACATGTTTATTTCCTAAAATGGAAACTTTATTTTTCAAAAGTTAGGATGACATCATGGCATGCATCATATACACAATCTTGGTAAGATTTTGTGATATTTTGTTTAGATCTTCAAGCCAAAGAGTTGACATTTGAAGATATGGAAAGATATGGCAAGATTTGAAGATCTCTTAGCTGGCCTGACACGGCGGATCCAAATGGATACAAAGACGGATCCAAGTTTTAGGATCCGCCGGATTCGCCGCCTGTTGCTCAGCTTTGCCTATAAATAGCAAGCTGATCATTTGGCCATTCTCATCACTTACATAGCATAAAATATATATTCTTTCATTTGCATATCACTAACCCATATTATTTCATTCCTAGTGATCTTCCTTTTGTAGCAAAAGAGATCAAGCATTGACAAGCTTCAACATTCTGTTGCAAGACTTGATAGTTACCTACTGTGTAACTTATTAGAGTTTAGGCATCATAGTTGCATCTTTTATTCAGTAGAATCCGGTTAGTGTTGTAGTCCTCAAAACACATAGAGTGAACGGGAGTGGTTGTACCCTTGTAAAGAACTCGACATCTAGCTTAGTGTCGGTAATCATTTAGGCAACGTCAGGTTGGTTTTTCCTTAAACAAGAACCCGGTATTTAGCTTTGTACCAGAAAAAGGTGTAAGCGACGTGTATTAAGGTTTTCTCCACCGAGAAGGGAGTTTGTTTCTTAGTGAAGAAAAACTCTCGAGTTAGAAGCTCGAGGAGTGGAGTAGGGCAAGGAAGAGAGTCCTTGTATCCGAACCACTATAAATATCCGTGTTGTGTGGTTTGATCTTTCCTTTCCCTACTTACTTATATTATATTGTTTGTTTGTGCATACTTACTTTGAAATCACGTTAAGTCACAAAGCGAATTAATTTTAAATGGTAAAACTATTCAACCCCCCTTCTAGTTTTCCATAGTATGTTACCCCTGTCCTGCCCAACTTCTAAGCCTGAGACCGTAGGAGCAGCCCTTCCTATTCTGTCATAGACAACCTCATCTGCTACTAGGGATGTAGTAGGAACTTTGTGTTGAAGTACACTAGAGCCCTCTCTGGATGTACTCCTAGTTGGTGATGAAATTGGTTGTGAGGCTGATGTTGATGAACTTGTGGGTTTATGTTGGGATGCAACTGGGGTAGTTGATCCTTCACCCTGCACCTGCAATATAATATCAAAAAGTGGTACTTCTACCCCACTATAACCCTTTGAGGCCATCCTCATGTTACTAAATAATTTTTGAGAAAGGGTTGGAGTTGGATAAATATTTTGATGAGGTAGAAGCAAGCTTTTTCTCATATTCAAAATCATTTGGATAAAACGTGGATACATTAAAAACTTGGTTTTGCTATCCACATTTTTTACCATACCATCAAAAATCAGTTTTGAAAAATTATAAGTCATATTAGTTGATAAGCAAATGAGAGCAGTTGCAATATTGCTACTGAACTGTTCCCATGAAGTTTTCTTAGGACTCATACAGTGAAGAATGTTATGTATGAAAAACCTCCATTGTGGGGTAAAACATCATTTTTGAAAAGTCAATGTTTGAGAAGTTGTGTTATACCCCATTCTGGATAGATTTTGAAAAATTTCAGTGTTAGGCAAATCACCAATACCATTGTCATCTGCTAGATGGAGATGCCTCCTAACAGATGATTCAGTAATAGTGATGGTCTTGCCATCAACTGATGCAACTAACTCTTTGTCTCCATTCTTAATAGTATTATTGACAGTAACAGTCTGCCAAAACTATTTGATTTGAGAGACATAGATAGTAGGGTTTAGAGTTAAAGCATACCTTATATGGATAGAGTTTAGAAAATCTACTATTTGATGGAAGTATACACCTTCCTCTATTTTCTCCAAGTACGCCACCATGTTGTGTTTGTCGACAAAAGCTAAATTCGCCATTATGATCAGTAAAAGTTTGATTTGACTGCTGGGATATGATTGATTATGAAAGAAAGTAGGTTAAGTAAAGCGAATTGAGATGTTATAAAGAGTACTTAGGGTTTCTTTTGGACCGACTTCAATAAAATATTTCTTTAGATTGAAGAAAGTGAATAAAGTAGATAAAAAGTAAAAATTATCCAATTTAGGAAACCCTTAAGTAAAGAAATTAACCAGAATTTTCTCAACAGCTATATTCAAAAAGCGGTTATGACTCAACAGTACAAACGGCTATCCAGCAGTACAAAGTTTTGCCTAGCAGTACTAACTTTTTCCTAGCAGTACTAAGTTTTTGAAAAACTTTTACTTAGCAGTATAAACTCAATTTTTATTTAAAAACCATACTGCATTCAAACATTTTGAAAGGATTAAGTGTAAAGGAAGACACTTAATCAAATTGCGGTTGAATTTAGCCTCTGGTTGTGTGAGAACCAATAATTTCAGTTATAAAAACTGTCTTTGATCAGATAAACTCATTCAAAGAGCTTTCTTGACAGGGTTTCCAGCTCGTGGCAGGTGTTGCCTCTAACACAAATGTGTTAGATTCACTTTTGCTCGCTGTTCTCTTTACCAGATGTCCTTGGACTAACAAAGGTTTATACCTAAGTTAACTGGTTCTTTAAAATTTCTTTCTTGAAATCAGATTATGATGTTTTGTATTGGAATTGATGGCTTAGTTAGTCAGATAGTAACTGACATAACTCACTTTCTACCATTTTATACTTTTGTATAATGAGTTAGTCTAAGGACATCTGGTAGAGAGAACAGCGAGCAAACGTGAATCTAACACAATTGTGTTAGAGGCAACACATGCCACGAGCTAAAAACCCTGTCAAGAAAGCTCTTTGAATGAGTTTATCTGATCACAGGCAGCTATTTATAACTGAAATCATTGGTTCTCACACAACCAGAGGTTGCATTAAACCGAAATCATGATTGAGTGTCTTTCCTTGCACTTAATCCCTTCAAAATGGTTGTAAGCAGTATTGTTTTTAATCAAAATTGAGTTCATACTGCTGAGTCAAATTTTTCCAAAAAGTTTGTACTACCAGGCATAAAGTTAGTACTGGTAGGCTTAAGTTTGTATTGCTGGATAGACGTTAGTACTGGTGCGAAATAACAGCTTTTTGAAAATAGCCGTTGAGAGTTAGTTGAGATTTTTACTGATCAATTCCTTGTTTTAAGGGTTTCCTTTTTGGATGTTTTTACTTTTAATATATTTTATTTACCTTTTCTTCAATCAAAAGTTATCTTTTAATTGAATCGGTCCAATAGAAACCCTAATAAGACTTTCATAATATCTCAATTCACTTTCTTCATCTACTTTCTAACCTAAATTTACACTATTCACAGCAGTCAAATCATCTTTTACTGAAAAATAATGGCTTCTTTATCCTTTATTGAAAAGCATAACGTGGTCGCGTATTTGGATAAAGCAGAGGATGATACATCCTTTCATTAGATAGTGGACTTTTTAAATGTTTCCCACATAAGGTATTCTTTAACATTAAATCCCACTATCTATGTCTCTCAAATCAAAGAGTTTTGGCAGACTGCTACTGTCAAAACATTTGACAATGGTGACAAAGAGTTAAATGCAACAGTGGATGGTAAATCTATCATTATTACTGAATCATCACTCAGAAGGCATCTCCATCTGCATGATGACAATGGTATTAATGCTATGCCAAACACTGAGATTTTTGAAACTTTAACCAGGATGGGGGTACAACATCCAATCACAATCTTTAACTTTTCAAAAAGGTTGCTTTTCCCCACAATGGAGGTTTTTAATACACACCATCCTTCATTGTCTTAGCCCTAAGAAAACCTCATGGGAACAGTTCAGTAGCAATATTGCAACTGCTCTCATTTGCTTAGCTACTAACAGAACATTTAATTTTTCAAAACTCATCTTTGAAGGAATGGTTAAAAATGTTGATAGCAAGTCAAAAATTTTGTGTATCCCAGGTTCATTCAAACTATTTTGAACATGAGGAAACATCAACTTCTTCCTCACAAAAATGTTTATCCAACACCCAAACTTACCCAAAAACTTTTCAGTAACATGAAGATGGCCTCAAAAGGGTATAGTGGGGAAGAGGTACCATTATTTGATTCTATGCTACAGGTACAGGGTGAAGGATCAACAAGCCCAGTTGACTCCCAACACACACCCACAACATCAGAACAATCACCTTCACAACTAACCTCATCACCAGATAGGTCTATATCCAGAGAGGGCTCTGTTGTACCTCAACACAGAGACCCTACCCCTCCCAATGTAGCAGATGAGGCTGACTTTGTCAGTATAGAAAAAGGCTGCTTCTACTGTCTCAGGCTTAGAAGCTGGGCAGGACAGAAGTAACATAGCTAAGACCCAATCTATGGCAACACCAACAGTACCAAGTTCCTATGAACCCAGTACTATTGGTGGAATCCCAAGCCAAATGGAAATTTTGGGTAGCTCAGGAGCTCACCATGTGGTGGACTATGAGTCTTTGCCCCATGATACACCTCTCTCTGAAGGTAACACATTAGGAAGTGCTGAGGGCAGACAGACACTAAAAGAATTGACGGATTTGTGTACCAAATTGTCTGAGAAGGTTGCTAGCTTGGAGTCTGATCTCACCTCTCACAAGAAGCTTTTTGGTAAGGTCTATACAAAGCTGGTGCTTAAGGTCAAGAAATTGGAGCAACAGGTCAAGACACTGAAAAGGAAGAGATCAGCTCATTTGGTAGAATCAACTAGTTCATCTTCTTCATCAAGCTCATCAGATGATCAGGGAAGAGATACAGGTGAGGAATCTTCCAAACAGGGGAGGAAGATTGCCCAGTTAGATCAAGATCCTAACATTTCTTTGGCTCAAGAGGAGTATGATACTCAGGGGAGGCAAGAACAACAAATGGATCAAGGTACTGTTGATTTTACGGAAGGTACTGGTAGTGCTACACATGGTACTGCTAGTATACAAGAACAAGGTACTTGTGGTTCACAAGGTACTGCTGGTGCAGTATACACAAGAAGGCCAAAGAAAGCAAGAGTAGACAAGGGTAAGGGGATCATGATAGAAGAAGAACCATCTTCTCAGAAGTTATCCAAGAAGGATCAAGCCCATATTGCTCTAGATGAGGAACTAGCTCAGAAATTTCATGAAGAAGAGTTAGCAAGGTTAGCTGATGAAGAAAGATTGGCAAGATTTATGGTTGAATATAAGGCTCAGACTGAAGAAGAAGAGAGAGCTGCTCAGATTCTTACTGATAGTGAATTAGCTGCAAAACTTCAAGAGGAAGAAAGGTCTTAGTTCACCAGAGAAGAACAAGAACAGGCCATTGATGACCTTTTGGAGCAAATCAGGCAGAGTCAAAGAAATAAGAAGACTTATCAGAAGAAACCCCCTTCAAGAAGTGAACAACTAAGGTATATGAAAAATTATTTGAAACATCAGGATTACTGGAAGGAAAAATGGTTCATAGGAAGGTCTTATGAAGAAAAAGAGAAATTGTATATCAGTGCTCATACAAGAATCCAGAAGTCTTTAAGAGATAAAACTGCAACAATTGAGACTGAGTCTAGCAAAGGTGTGAAAAGAGAAGCAGAGCTATTGGAATCTGAAGAGTCCAAGAAGCAAAAGACAGAAGAAGAAAAGCATGATGAATCAGTTGAGGAAGAATCAGCTGAGGAAGAGGAAGAGATACTGACTGATGAACAGATACATGGAATGAAGGTGGTAGTTCCAGAAGCTCTAAATGTTGATCCCATTCAGGCCAAGCATCCCATAATTGATTGGGAGGTGTACTCAGATGGAATGATCAAGGGGTGGAAGATCATCAAAGTAGGAGGAAAATTTGAAGTTCAAAAGTTCTTTGAAGATCTAATAAAAGCCTTTGATAGAGAAGACTTGGATAAGCTTTGGAGCTTAGTTCAAGAAAGTTTTAAGTCTGCAGATCCTACAGATGATAAGGATAAAGAGCTATGGGTTGAGCTGAAAAGATTATATGAGCCTGATGCAAATGATTCACTGTGGAGATTCCAAGCTCATGATTTGGCTACTACTTGGAGGTTATTTGATAATTGTGGTGTTCATCAGGTTTCTACAAAAGCAGGAGTAGATGTTAACATGCTAGTGGAGAAGGACTATCCATTGAGGGCAGGAATCTTGTTTGTTATGCTAGCTGCCAAACTCACAATAGATGAAGACTCAGAAATGGCAAGAGAATTAGTAAGGAAAATCTATCAGCAGCAGAAGACACAAAGTCAAGAAAGTAGTGTTTGGAAGAGTCCTCACAGTCCTTATTTAATTCATAAAACTTGATGATTTAAGGTAAATCACAAGTTTAGGGGAGGATTGTTGGGAATTAAATGTTTCTGACTTAGTACTGCTGAAAGAATACACTTACAGTACAAACTGCTAGTGTATAAGTGAAGACTGCTGAAGAATAACTAACAGTATTAACTATGAAGTTAGTACTGCTAGTATATTAAAGAAGGTACTGCTGCATGAAGACTGCTTTAGAAGATATGTATTAAGGATAAGTATGGAATAGATCTTATGTATATCACAATTAGTTAGAAATATACGGTAGATACTTATCTTGTAAAGGACTCCTTATGTCTTTAAAAGGAGGTCCTAGGTTAGATCATAATATATAGAAGTCGTTCAAGTCATAGAAGTTTTGTTAAGATTCAAGGTCGTTGTAACCCTAGTGATATTGAGATCATTCGTATTATTCTTGAATAATATTGAATCGTTTGAAGTTAAACACTGTGCTCATTGTTCTTTCTACATTACTGTTACATTAAACAACATCTTCTAAGTGTGGTTAAGTAGATTCCGCATACTTAACTACATAACCTCAAAGTATCTTAAACACATTATAAAGGAGTAACATTCTAAGTGTTTTGAATCCTCTCACTTTTTTTTTTTGTTTTTACTGAAACTAGCCAAGAACTTTATATAACCACGATTCTAAAATTTGGGTGTTTCAATTATCAGGAAATGAGTTTGTAGATAGGCTTAGCAGCCTGCCTCATGATGTTCTTGTTGGAAATTTTGGCATAAAATTGTTTGAATGAGATATCTATTCTGAAATTAAGGTGTTTAGAACAACAAGTTATGAACATCATTTGCATGAGTCAAACTTGTAACACCAAATTAATTAGTTAGTTAATTTTCATTATCACAATTAACCGGTTAATTATTTGGTTGATGGGTGTTTAAGGCCATTAAACGGATTTAATGCGTGTCATTACACCATATGTTTCAAGTTAGTATTATATATATGCTAACCTTCTTGTAGTTCTAAACATGACAAAGAGACACCAAAAAATAGAAACACGACATACTATGATAACTACACACAAACGTGCATTCTTGTTTTCATGCGAGATACACTTCGATGAAAATTTCAGGCATAAGGACACATCCGGCAGTGCAACGTACTGTTCCGATCGTTGTAACCTGGGAAACGGACGACGAATAGACAACGAATCCATTTTAAGGGAAGAGTGTCAAACACGTGCCTCGATCTCGTTCTCAATTCGGTTTGGTCTACTTTTGTTCTTGTTTAATGAAAATCCATGTTCATACTTTAATTTACTAATTTATGTTTTCTTGTATTGTATTATTGTAATTTCTGATGTGGGTATTTCCCTATAATCTTAAAACGGATTACTTCGCCTTTGTTCAATCAGAAAAGGAAAAAAGGTACAATACTTAAAACAGTTTCTAAATACATTACCCGATGACAATATTTGAAACAATTTTAAAACGGTTTTGGCCTACAATTTGAGAGCAAACTTAACAACTTTTTGTTGCATTTTGTGTATTAAAAGTAGGTTGCGTGTTGTCTTCTAGAAATTCTGGACATACCTTTAAAACTGTACTTCAGCCTAGACGTTCTGCTTATATTGTCTAACTCTTTGATTTCAGTTCTGTCCGGATTTTCTAGTAACAGTTTCTGTGAGGATATTCTATAAATTTTGTTTATAAGGTTCTTAAATTTCTGTGCTAATTTTGCTTAAGACGTATATCTAAACAACCCCTTATAACTCTCATGTACAAATAGCCCCTAGTTAGTTTAGAGATGTCCAAACAGCCTTTTTTCGTTTCAGATTCAGCCTAGTTTTTTAACAAATAATATGTGCAGGTTTTGGTGCATAAATATCACTTGTGCTATGAATATATGTTGGTTCGATAGGTTGAATTTAGGAAAGAACTAAATATATTGATGTGACTTCTATTCTGTTTTGTGGTGGAATCATTATGCACATATTATATATATATATATATATATATATATATATATATATATATATAT